>CM070601.1:43025204-43327236 GCA_036346395.1 Hsuehochloa calcarea
ACTGCCGTTAGCTTTGTCTCGCGATGCTCTACGCTGTGCTACCTTCTTTTGCTCCAAAACATCATCGGGTCATCGGCGCCACTATTCCCTATGCACTATTTTGCGCGCCGCCGCCACACCGGACCTCCGCCGGCGACGCGACCACCACCTTTGGGTCCGCCTCACTCCCGGGATTCCATTTTGCTAGTTCGCCGGCCGTCCCTCTCTTCCCCTCGCTGGTGGCATCACTTTTAACCCAGTCTATACTATTCATCTCTGAGGATTTCTATCATTTCATGTGAAGCAAACTTCTGGATATTTGTTCTACTTCATGCGAAATCCGATTCCGTCGATTCTTGGTTCTAAATTCATCTTATTTTAGCCCCTTTCTTTCGCTACTAATTTTGTAATTTTTGGATTTTATTGGATTAATTGTATTTATTTGGCTCTTTTCGCGCGTGTAGATTCCGACGTCTCGGAAATGATTCTTCGACCCGGCAACCGAAGCACCGCGACTCGTCAACGAAGGCAAGTCGTAGGCCTTTGACCATGTTGAACCCATTTTACAAATGTATATTGTATTAAATTATCATGCATGGCTAGTTTTATTAAAAATGGTTTTGGGAGTAGATAATTACCAAATTGCCATTATGCCTCCTTGTTAAATTGAAAATGAAATGTCTCCTTGAATGGCATATATCCTTGGACACCTTAGGATGGTTAATACTAGTTGGACATAATTGTATACCAACTTGGGAGCGTATTATTGCTTAGACATGCTGTAGTTACCCGTGGTACTTTCGATCACATGTTCAATGATTAATGAAATTTGACTAATGGAACTATGGAACAGTGGTGTGAGGCCACTTTTATTAAAAGATGTTGTGCCATGGCGGTGGATTGCCATTTGGTCGAGTATGAACAAAAATGATTTATGCTCGGGCTTGAGGTAGGGAGCTAGAGTGGGTGTGTGATGCACATTGGGTTGTGGTAGACTTGTCTGAGCAGCCAACTAAGGACTTAACTTTGCAAGTCATTGATCTGGGCCACCTCGTGCAACCACAAGTCCGGTATGGGACGGACCTGGCCAACTAATTAGGGAAGTTTTGAGTCGGTTCTGTTGTGGTGGTTTAATGGCGCAAGAGGGGGCTGTGATGGCGAAACCTTAGCGAACAGAACCGAGGCAAAATGGAACTTTGTAAAGGCTTTGTGATAGTCACTTAGTCGCACACCCTCGGAAGTGTGTCAGACGGACATTACAAGTGATTTATCTCTTGTGGGTAAAGCTGTACAACCTCTGCAGAGTGTTAAAAATCTATTCGAATAGCCGTGTCCCGATTCACGGACATGCACAGTGATTTCGCGCAAGGTAGTATTTTCAAAAATGTGGTTTGGTTCGATAGAAACGTTTGGTTGGAATGGTTGGGAAGTGAACGGGATGTTCACTGTTTGATTCAAAAGAACTTGGTTATCTATGTATTATTCTTTTAAAATCCTGCTTTGCAATCTAATTAATGTATTTACTGTTAAACTTGCTTTCTGCAAATTAACCATAAAGCCATCCTTGCTTAAGCCTGTCATGAATACTATGTGCATACATTTCTCTACGACTTGCTGAGTACTTTATGTACTCACGGCTTTATGCCCTTTGTTGATCAGTCCCAGTAGAAGAACCAGGAAATGTTGAGTACTATGAAGAAGGCTACTTTGAAGACTTTGCGAACTAGGTCACGTCCTCCACTCGATTGCCTGTGGGCATGTCGATTGGGCTCCACGTATTTTGAGATTTCCATTGCGGATACTCTGTTGTTGCTAAGCCACGTGAGGCGACTTTTGTAAGAACTTGACTATAAGGTCTTTCTTTGTTTTAATTAATATTACTTTATGCGCTTCATTAGTTCGTTGTTGAGTGGTTATGATTACATCATTGTTGCAAGCTGTGCAAGCTAGCTCTTGATCATGGGACTAGCTTGGTATGCACGGAGGGTCTCGGGGTTGTGTGAATCCCGGGGTCCGACAAGAGATGGTATCGAGCCATATCGATATGGGGCGTAACCACGATTAGGTGGTCGTCTTAGTCAAAAATTCAAAATATATTTTCTAAATCAAACCAAGCAATTAACTTGACTAGAAATTCTTCTCATCTTATTCATTCTTTCTTATCTTATTCTATTCTTTTCTTATCATCTTACCCTCTTATATCATTCTTGAGTTCTTTCATCTTATCTTTTCTGGAACTTGGTTTTCAAAATTTAAATTTGACTCCCTCATCTCTGGATTATCCCTAGGATCGAGCCCTTCAAGATCAAGCAATGGAAGCTTTGGAGGCTCAAGGTCCGCAGTCTGTTCCAAGTTGACCCTCCGTAAAGATTAGATTGGTAGCTGCCTCCCTAGTTTTAGATTCGTTTAGTCTGCGTAATAGTGCTTTTATGCTTGAGTGTCTCTTTCTTGTTTGCTTCTTGATAGCTTTCCGGCTATCTATTCGTTGGGTTAAACCAACTTTGTCCGCATTAGGTTGATCCATCTATCTCCCTTGTTTCTTACTCATCTAAATGCTTTTCCCTCTCACCTATTGTGCTTCCTCCCTCTCATCTATGAAACCTGTGAAGAATTGTTGCGAAATGGTTCAAACACGCAGTCCCTTGGAAGCTACTCTTGCTGGAAATAACCAATGTGTTTTGATGCCAACATAGGTAGCTTTGGAGAATCTTTGATAAGACCGATTTTGAGATTTAACCGGGTATATGCAAGAAGTTATTGTGGATACCAGAGTACGATAATGAGAGTGCCTTGATTATAAATGGTTTAAAGAATGGCATATTGATGGATTATATAAATCATGGAGTAAAGTGATCAGGGAGGAAAATCTTGATTAATCATGAAGGATAAAAGAATCTGAAGTACTGATTTGATTATTAGGAGAAGCTGTGTTTAAATTGAATCTTGAGCTGGTTATAACGTCGGTTGGATATTTGGAATTGAGAAATTGTGCAGAAGAGGCACAGAGTAGAATGCGAAGAGAATTGGATTTTTCATATCGATTGATGATGTTAATTTTGGAAGAATTGGTTGGATCTTGGTTGGATTGTAGAAATGCATGATTACTAGATTGTAGAATTAAATTATTGTTGATATGAGATTATGGAAGATTGGATTATAGAAAAGTATCTTGGATGAATTATAGAAATTGATCTTGATTGGATTATGGAAATATGGTTGTGGAATTTGGGTTATAGAAATATGATTTGCTGGATGATGGATTACATAATATATTATGATTGGATTTGGATTAAAGGATTACCTGATTGTTAAGGATTTGGAGTATATGATCGCCAATTCTTGACGATGATTGTGGTGGATTATGTTGAATCAAGAATAATGGAATTAATTGATTTTGTTGGTCGCATTGGATTCAATTGGATGTGGTTGAATAGAGAAATTGAGATTTGAAAAGAAATTTTTGTTAGATTATAGAGATATGTCTTGATCGGATTATAGAATTACGCATTTGTGGAGATTGGATTATGCAAACAGATGATTGTTGGATATTGGAATTTATGATTGACGGATATATTACTGATATCGGAGTTGGTCCAAAATAATTGTTGGATTGATGAATATCTACAGGTATTGGAGTTGGACTGAATAAATTTTGGATAAATGGTGATAAAATAATTTGGTGGGTTAAATTTGAATTTATGGATTACAAGTAGTCATTTTGGAAGGATCTATAGTAAAGATATTGAATTTATATAAAGGAATTCTAAGGGTTGCAATTGATAAATTTGCTTGAGAAAATTTAGTGGATAATGTTGTGGATTTAGTCAAGAATTTTGGAGAAAGCAATTGCGTGAATATAATCTCTGGAGGATTTTGTTCCAAAGGGATAGAAAAGAATTTAGCGTGATCTTGAAGTTTATCAGATCGGAAGATGTGCTTATTGCTAGAGGATTTTGTGGATTTGTGTAGGGAAGAAATCATGCAGTCAAAGTGGTGAATCCATTGGATTATTTAAAACTTATGCCGAAGAAGGATTTTTGAATCATGCTGGTGTATCGATAGAATGTGAGATCGATTAAATGATTGGATTATAATTGGGTGACCTTATGTTATGCTGGAATGGTGGATTTCGATAATAGTGAGAATTGGATCCAACAATTTGCAACGCCAATTGATAGCCTCTTGGTGGGCACTCGAACATGGTTGTGAACCGTGATTGGCATCGACTTACCAAGATGAAGCTTCCACTACAATTTGTCGAGGTGTGCAAAGTGTTAGTTGTCTTTGCAATAAAGGGATGCCTCAAGCTACGGGAGAACCGTTGCATCTGAAGAAAGCCAATCAAAGAAGGATCTCGCCAACCGGGGGTATCCTTTTAAAATTTTAAACAAATTCCCCCTTTTTTTTTCCCCAAAAAAATTTTTTTTTTTTTTTTTTTTTTGAAAAAGGGAAAAAATTTTTTTTGGGGGGTTTTTTTTTTGGGGGGAAAAATTTTTTTTTCCCCAAAAAGGGGGAAAAAAAATTTTTCCCCCCTTTTTTTTTTTTTTAAAAATTTTTTTTTTTTTTAATTCCGGTTCCCCCCTTTTTTTTTTTTTCCCTTTTTTGTTTTAAAAAAATTTTTAAAAAATTTTCTTTTAAATTTTTTTTGGGGGGGGCCCAAGGAAAAAAAAAATTGTTAAAAAACCCCCTTTCCCCGGGGGGGCCCCCCCCCGGGGGGGTTTTTTAAAGGGAAGGGGGGTTTAAAAAAAAATTTTTTTTTTTGGGTTTTTTTTGGGGGGGTTTTCCTTAAATTTTTTTGGGGTTTTTTTTTAAAAACCAAAAAACCCCTTTGTTTTCCATTTTTAAAAAACCTTTCCCTTTTGGGAAAAATTGCTTTTAAAATTTTAAATTTTAAAAAAATTTTTCTAAAAAAAACCCCCCCCCCTTTTTTGGGGGGGGGTTTTTTGGGGGCGGGTTTTTTTTGGGGCCCCCTTTTTTAAAAAATTTGGCTTTTGGGGAAAAACCCTTTAACCTTTTTCCCCCTTTAAAAATTTTTTTTTTTGGTTTTTTAAATAAAATTTTTTTTTTTTTGGGGTTTTTTTTTCCCTTTTTTAATTGTTGTTTAACTTTTAAAAGGGTTTTTTTTAAAAAAAATTTCAACCCCTTTTGGTTTTTAAAAATTTAAAAAAAAATTTTTTTTTTTTTGGGGGCCCCCCCTTTTTTAAAAAAAAAAATTTTAAATTTTTTTTTTTTTAATTTTTAAAAATTTTAAAGCAAACAAAAAAAAATTTTTTTTTCGGGGTTTTTTTGGGAAAGGGAAGGGGGGGGTTTTTGGGGGGAAAAAATTTTGGGGGAAAAGGGGCCCCCTTTTTTCCCCCCAATTTTTTTTAAAGGGTTTTGGCCCCTTTTTTTAATTTTTTTTTTTAAAAAAAACCGGGGTTTTTTTTTTAAAAAATTTTTTTTTTTTTTCCGGTTTTTTTTTTTTTGGGGGGGGGCCCCAAATTTTTGGGGGTTTTGGGGCCCGGGGGGGGTTTTTTTTGAAGGGAAAAAAATTAAAAAATTTCTCCCCTTTTTAAAAAAATTTCCCGGGTTTTTGGGGGGGAAAAAAAAATTTTTTAAAAAATTTTTGGTTTAAATTTTCCCCGGTTTAAAGTCCCCCCAAAAAAAATTTAAAACCCCCCCCCAAAAAAACCCCCCCCCCCTTTTAAATCCCCAAAACCCCCCTTTTTTTAAAAATTTTTTAAACCTTTGTTCCCCCTTTTTAAAATTTTTTTTTTGGGGGGGGTTTTTTTTTCCCCCCCCCTTCTTCGGGGAAATTTTCCTTTTTAGGCCCCCCCGGGGGGGGGCCCCGGGAAATTTCGGGGGGGGCTTTTTAAAAAATTTCCGGGAAAATTGGGAAGTGAGCGGGATGTTCACCGTTTGATTCAAAAGAACTTGGTTATCTATGTATTATTCTTTTAAAATCTTGCTTTGCAATCTAATTAATGTATTTACCGTTAAACTTGCTTTCTGCAAATTAACCATAAAGCCATCCTTGCTTAAGCCTGTCATGAATACTATGTGCATACATTTCTCTACGACTTGCTGAGTACTTTATGTACTCACGGCTTTATGCCCTTTGTTGATCACCCATGGAAGAACCAGGAAATGTTGAGTACTATGAAGAAGGCTACTTTGAAGACTTTGCGAACTAGGTCACGTCCTCCACTCGATTGCCTGTGGGCATGTCGATTGGGCTCCACGTATTTTGAGATTTCCGCTGCCAGATACTCTGTTGTTGCTAAGCCCTGTGAGGCGACTTTTGTAAGAACTTGACCATAAGGTCTTTGCTGTTTTAATTAATATTACTTTGTCTGCTTCATTAGTTCGTTGTTGAGTGGTTATGATTACATCATTGTTGCAACTGTGCAAGCTAGTTACTGATCATGGGACTAGCTTGGTATGCACAGAGGGTCTCGGGGTTGTGTGAATCCCCGGGGTCCGACATATATTCTACCCCCCTTAAACAGAATTCGACCCCGAATTATTTCTGTCATTCTACTCGAAGGATATTTACACCTAGCATGCATGGCTCCAGCTCCCAGGTCACTCTCCACTCGGTCTGATTCGACCACCGCACCTTGATGGATTCCAACATCCTACACCACAACGCTCGTCTTAATCTTATCTGGTTTACTCCACGGACGGGACTCGAACATAAGGTTTTACTTGTGGTTCCACGTCCCAGATGAATCGCATACTCCATACTCTCAAGTACTCTCTCGACATCGGGTCAGACGAAACGTTGTGTACCCCGCGCATGGACCCGAGATGGTTCTAGTGAAATGCTAGCAACCAAAAATCAAACCAATGTACCTTGGGCCACCCTTCCCTGTGGTACCAAACCAGACACTCTACACATGACGCATGGAATTCTGGTTCCAACTCTCGATCGACCTTTTCATCTTAACAATGAGCACATCCCAAACCGAAAGAGAAACCACTCGAATACCCATACCAGTTACTTTCTTTATTCTTTCTGAACTGATAAGATCCACGCATGCCAATCATAAGGTCAAACTCCATTTGCGAAAAACATCCGTCATAAACACATAGCTCAAACAAGAATCAAAGAGCGTTTCACTACTCAAGGAAACATTTTTTTTTCAATTTCTCTGTTAGAAATAGAATTCTCTGAAATCATGTAACCCCATTTCATCCATATCACACTAACTCATTTCTCTTAAATTGGCAATCTCATCACTATGCTCAAACCGAATTCACCATTCACACCTTTGTAGAAAGACCCTAATGACTTCCACCCAAAAACATACCCTAGCCAACCTCTGAACTGACAGAATTACTTTGATAGATGACTTCCAAATGCACCTCATCATGGTTTTCACCCACAATCACTTCACCTCAATCCTTCAAGGATAATCAACCCGAAATTCTTAGCACACACACTCAATTGCTACACCCAAGGGATTCTATCAATGAACATCATACTATTCGGAATCCACTTTGTTTCACCATCTCAACACAACATCAATAGTCTCTAAGGTTCTAGCATAGAACGCCGGGCCAAATTTTCAATCTTCAAGGACCCTATAGATGTATTCGATGTAAGCGATATGGAAACTCTCGAATCCACGACTAAAATCCCATAATCTAATCATACTCAATCGTTAACAACCACCTAAAAACATATTCTCAACCAAATTATCTTTAAGGAAATTCTAACTTCTAGAGGGTTACTCATCAAGCCAAGTCGCACTGGTGATAATTCAATTGTCCCTACTATCCCATCAATTGACATTACAATCAGATTACTTCGCTAATCCTACTCTCATTGAATTATACCTTCATAAACCACCTACACAACCTCGCAAGGTTAATTCCCCATCTGTGATACTCTAATAAATCGATCAAGATTCCCATACTTAGATAATCCAACATTCCAAAGATGAGCGAGGGTACCGGATTATATTTCGCTATGAGTTCCACCGGTTGTAACACTAATCAATTTTATTCCAACGATAAACATTCCATGGAATTCTCTCCAAAAGTTATAGGTCAAAACCAATTCATCCTCTACTGTTCTTTACATAGATTGGTTCATAAAATCTCATCACTGCATTATACTTGTCCACCACCAACCACTCACGAAACGACACTTTATAAAACTTGGCAACATAAGTTTGTTAAATCCTTTCTCAAAAGGGAAGAGATAATCAGACACAAATTCCAACACACAAGAAAATATTGCTCCTTGGGTGAGCACGAGACAAAGAGAAATAGTCAAATAGTAATGATCTCGAAAAACAAAATACGTGCCTACGGTTGAGGCATAAGTCCCACAAGATTTTAAAGCTCCATAAATCATAATAGAACAGTCTTTGTGAAAATCAAGAAACTCTTAAACTGTAATGATAGAAAAGTTGCAGATTACAATTCTCAAATCCGACCTCAAATACTTATGGTAACCGATTTCTATTAACAAATAAAACAATTTTCTTTGAGTACATCATTACCTGCCAACCCAACCAAGAAGTACATCTGAAACCAAATCACATTACTCACTTAAGAACTGAATAGAGCTTTCCAATACGTCATGTTGCTCAAACTAATTTTATCTACTACATAGATCATGAACTCCCAAAAGACCATGAATGCCAAACTCCAAACATTTCATTTAGTCGATATAACGGAAGGCAATTAACTTACTTTCTCTCTAGAAGAATCATCACTGATCCGACGAGTCGGGATCTAGTCTGCACTCACCTTACTAACCTCAAGGTTAAAACCCCCTTTTCAATAATCATTAACATCATTTCCTTCATTACAAAGGCACAAGGGCTCACTAAATCTCTATCGTCAAAGGCATAATATTACCCGACCATCTCACCATTATGCAAACATAGGTCACCTCTTAAATCCCAATATAAACCTTTCCAAAAGAAACACAGTAGATTATTCCATAATGTTTCTATTATCTCAATAAGATTCCAGCGGTTAACTTGTCCTATAGATTGTCTGATACACAAACCTCACTATCAAAGCAAATCACTTTTATCAAGGGCATGCAGCCACAATTCATCCTCATGGAACATACGTGAGTGAATCACTTTCAAGTGTCAACTCTTCATCTATTAGGAATGCTCACACCAATTTAGTACACACTAACTCCAATCTAGAGGTTATCATAAACCATTGACGATTATCCAATCATTGACGAATTCATGGTCCTTTCTCTATTTATATTCCCACGGGCATACATAAGATCATCGAATAGCCAATCAAAGAAAATTCTATTTCATTATCTACTGAGACATCGGTCGAACAAATCCGTATGTTCCTCATTCTACAAAGTTAGATTAGCCCATTGAGACCAAATAATCCAACAAGTTTAGCAAACTACACAATTCGAACGATCAACCATCTCATCAGTGTTACACACTTTTAATAACTCTATTGATTCCAACCAAGTATAGTCATACTCATAATAACAGCTCATCAAGAACTACTAGATGACCACATCGTCTTTTCCGATTTCACTTCCACGGATACTCGTTAGAATTCATTATGCACCACCCTGCAGACCCAGCTTGATAACCCATATCTTATCCATTAATTTCTTTAATTGTAACCTTTCACTTTACCATGAGAAAACATCGCTAAAGGGTTTAACATTTTCTTTTATAAGAGGGAACTATGCAACTTCAACGCTCAGACTACCCAAATGAGTTACATTGAGTCAAAGCTTCCACATACTAAAAGACTTGCAAAAGCAAACTTTCATTAACCAAACCATCAAGCGAAGTAGATGGGTCATGATTCCCAATAAGAAAAACAGAACCCCAATACAAAGGTGAAGCCTGACAATTTACCAAGTTCACCAGTCGCAAGAATAACTCAACACTTGGGAAGACGATTATTGCTGTAAGAGACAAGTTAAGCCAACTGAACCACATCAACTTCTCTCCAACCAAAACTATACATCGACCGCAATGAACTAATAACCCAAGAGAAATTTATCAGCCACAACTAGACAAGAGTTGACCAAACTTTTCGCATGCTAAAGAACTCACCGAGATAGTTCACATTATCCAAGGTACTAAGCGAAAAAAAAACGAATCATGTTTTCCCAACAGGAAAAGCAAACCTTCACCATAAAAGGTCAACCTTGCGAATAAAAAATGTTAACAAGCAGTCCAACTCTCGTTGGTCCAAAGAATAAATAATTTCTTTAAGGAACCAATAAAACCAAGAAAAATGTCCAACTGTATTGAAACCATTAACCCAAGGAGATTAAATAACCGCCAGCGGTTGGTCGGAAAATCCTAGTACATCCCAAGGGAGTCAACAACCTTCCCAAAGGAATTCATGCTCGGCACCTGGAAGTAGTTTTACCAAGGTAATCACTCCACTATCCCCATACCCTAACTGGCGGTACAACCTGGCCATGCCCATGGCCACAACCACACTCTACCTCTCGACATCGATTATCCTCACACATAATAATCATATAACCAAGTAATAAGCAATCATACTCAATTAATATCAGCAACGATCAATACGATATATCGGAAACGTAAATGCAATGATTTGCCCATTCCCATCCTATTGTGCACAGTGTGTCAATTTAATTTCCTTTTTCTTTTCTAGCTACCACGGACCTGAAGCCCGCTCTGATACCAACTGTAACAACCCAGCCCAACATGAGCCTGGGATGCTACTAAAATAACAATATCACAAATATAAATCCAAGACACTACAAAAAAATTCGGCAGAACCTCCTTTGTATAACTAAGTTTACCGGAGATTCCAATAGATGCTTATAAAACTATCACTATTTCAACATCCACAGTTCATCGAAGCATTCATAAATAATCTACTCAGCTAAAACATAAGCAAGCATAATTAAAATTTACCACTCTCATTATTACAAATAAACCAATGCATTCAAGTATAGCCAAAGTTAATCCTTAAGCAGTTTGCTTGTTATAAAGGTACGGTCTAAATGATAATTATCTTTTCAAGAATATATGGTAGTGAGTGCAACCAAAGCAACCCTACTCCCTCCCATGCATGCCGTCCGCAAACGAGATACCTAAAAACACAACATCAGCAAGAGTGAGTCCAAGACTCAGCAAAGTACAAATAGCAAGACAATAGCCAACACAACTGTAATTAACAACATCCATCCACGTAACCCAATAAGAAATATGTCTCATGCTTATGCGATGCAAACTGTTCAAATGCACTTTTCTTTCTCTCTTTGCATATACTGGTATTATGGAGTATGCATCCGTCGATGCACACCCATGCCTGTGCCTTCTAGCACAGGGACCTTAGCCCATACTCCACAAGTATGGGGACCCAAAATCCCATCATATTCATGACGGGGACCTCAATTAATGCTTGGTCACCACGTGACCATGCCTCCAATATGATATCATGATGCACATGGTCAATACTTTAAATCATCATGCATACATGAAACTTACGCATACTTCTAGCATTTACGGGCATAAATATCCATAATATTCGAGCATCCATGATTAACATTATATACTCATAACATAGTAAACATGAACAAATAATCACACACAATTTACCACTACTGTACTTGCCTTAACCACGAGAGAACGAGGGATGTACAGAATGAACTGCTCTCTGCACCGGTCCACCACCTGAATAATAGTTATAACACATGCTAAGACACAGCATGGACTTGCAAAACTCCTAACTCGATCCCGACGCCAAACTCCTAAACGTCGATCTGTCCCGTCGGTGGATAGTCAACTTCAAAAATTCATATCTATTAGTACAGGGGTCGAAATAAGATGTTCTTAGACTTTCTGGAAATATAATTAAATTCTCCAACTAAGTCTAGCTGGTGAGCCTTGCTGAATCGGCGAAGTAATACCCCTACCAGGCCAATAAAAAAAACATCAACTTCACATCGGGTTTTCTGGACAGAGTACTAAAACCACCATAACTTTTGCTACGCAACTCGGAATGGGGTGATCTTGGACTCTATGGAATCATGACAAAACCAGCTACAATAGTCTTGTTGGATAAAGTCTCCTGATTCGGCCTCCTACCAATTCTTATATTCAGGTAAAGTTTTTCTAAGTTTTCTGTCTCTGCAATCTGACAGTTAGCAAAACAGCGACGGTAAAAATTTCATAACTTTTGATTGACAACTCTAAAAATTGTATTCTTTATGAGCTTGAAAATCTTTCTGACTCCTCTACAATATTAATTTGGGGTGGCTTTTCTAATTTGGCCTATAAAAATTCATAATAACCAGACAATGCAATCTGCCACAACTCGTCATCTCTCCTGGTCAGTCGCAGTAAAACTACCATAACTCCTAAACCGTTGGTCCAAATCAGGTGATCTTGGTGCGCAAAGAAAGCTAAAACCGAGATCTACAACTTTCTAAGGGGTGATCAGGTCCGAAAATGAACGTAACGTACCCAAAGCTGACGAGGAGGCGCACAGCAGGGAGAGGTGGGTAGAGGCGGCGGCTCCAAGTGGGGAGGAGGAGGGAGAGTGGGGAGTTTAGGGTTTGGGGGTGGGAACCCCCCCTTTTTTGACCGGCCACCACATGGGCCCCTCCTGGGCTGCGGCCCAGGCCCAGGTTGTCGAGAATTTACGGAAAGCCCCTTCTCTTTTCAGGAATTTCTACTCATTTAATTGTCTTTTCTCCTCCCGGCTATTTTCTAATTACCCTATTCAATTCCGGGGTATTACACTGTCATCGGCTCTTTATAAGGGAAGCATGAGGCTATTGGGATAGACGACGTGAATTGCATCACCAAAACCCTAGCTGCCATCTTCTCCAGGGCCCTACTGTGCGAGTTGCTGCTAGCACACCGGCGTACGGTGTTCCATCCCTGGACGTGTGGATACCGTAGAGGTGCTGCTACGATTGTCACTGCGCTGAACGAGGACGATCCACGATCTTCACAAGGAACGCGATTGGTTGCTAGAAGAGAGGATTGGCGTCGAGGACACTGGACGATCGACTACGACCACTACATCGACGTTCTTGACGTTGGATTAGGCTGCTCCAACTCTTCTTCTGCTATATTGCACGTCTGGTGGTAATGATCTATGATCTCTTGCTTGCATGGCTTTCTGGTTTATGTGGCAGAATTTTTGAATTACCAGCTAGTGTAGCCTACACGTATCCCTTCAAATCTCATAATTGAAATATGCAACAATATCTAGAATGATCCTGATAGACTTAAGCACAGCGACAGGTGAGAAGGTTTCATCATAATCAACACCTTGAATTTGTTTGAACTCTTTGCCACAAGTCGTGCCTTACAAATGTGAACATTTCCATCCATATCTATCTTTTTTCTTAAAAATCCATTTGCACTCAATGGTTTTAACACCATCAGGTGGATCAACTAAGTTCCAAACTTGATTGACATGGATTTTGTCTCGAATCTCATGGCTTCAAGCCATGACTTAGAGCTTGGGTGTCGAACCCAGGAACAAAGGATCCCGACTTCTTTGTGTTTCATACACTAGTCCAGGATTGATAGTGCACACAGTCAAACAAAAGTGACATCACAATCATATCACGCATTTATTTAATATATATCAGAGTTTATTACAAAATAGGGCCTGATGTCGAATAAAATAACACAGCAGAAAATAAAATAGTAAGTGAGCCACACGATGCGCCACAGGCAATTGTCTGGGGGCATAGGTCTAGTCATCAAGATCCTCACCGTCCTGATAGAATTCTTTGTAACATCCCAAAAATGGATTTGTGTTTCAAATGTAAGAAAATCAGGAGAAATTAAAACTTTTCTTGCATCTTGAAGCCCTTGGTTGTTTCTGTAATTCTTTTAAGAAGAATTATAGAAAGTCAAAACTAAATCCTCAATTGACTACAATCAAAAACCTCCTTGGCGTAGGTCTCATGCCAAACCCTTGGAGATATTTCTCCTGAGTTCTAGGGAGACTTGGCAACACCTCTGAATTATCTCATGATTTTTAAAAATTATTTGGTAATTCTGGGAGGCAGGTCAAATTCGGTCAAACCCTATTTCTCCTCTTCTGGAATTTTTGGAGGAAAATTCAGTGTATGAAAACCTCTGAAAATTTTATGGGAGGTTCCTCCTGCTGTCAGCAATCTCCAGTTAAAATTTTGTAAATTTTGGAGCTTGCTTGCTACTTTAAATAATCCCTTAAAAATCAGTTATTCAAGTTCAAACCCTAACTGGTTTGCACTGTTCCGTAGGTTCGAATCGGGCTCGGGCTCGAGCCACTTGACTCGGTCCAGTCCACTAACTGTACCAACCCGGTCGTTCGGGCGCTGGGGTCGTGAGCCGTTGGATCGGCATCGAACGGTCTTCGACCAGCCGAACGCTGGGATCGTTTCAATCCGCTCGATCTAGCCTAGCCGTTCGATTTCAATCCGACGACCAACGAGTCGTCTCCTTCCTCTGTCCGCGCGCGCGTGAGCCCCTGCCATGGCGTGCGCAGAGGAGAAAAGCAGTGGCGTGCAGTCCACTCTATGTCCACCTTTAAACGGCTAGCACTGCGCATTAAATGCCTGTCGCACTCCTACCACAGTAGGCCATGATTCGCCCGCTCCTATCGCGCTCAAGTGCTCTCATGGCAGTGTTGACCCGACTGGAAAAACTCGGCTGTTGCTCTCTGCCATCACTCTATTTAAACTCCCTTGCTTCACCCTCAGCTTCCTTTAGCACTTCCGCAACTCCAGCTAGCATTCACCATCTTGCTTGAGCTGCAGTTCCTTGCAATCTCCTCGGCCGCCGTTGTCGAGTGTGGAGCTTACGGTGGAGGCGGTGCAGCGGGGGTTTTCTTCTTCAAGTCTTGGCCCCCTCTGCTTCCCCTTTACTCTCGGGAGCTTGACCCTCACTCGGTTTGGTTCTCTCTTTGCTCATGTCGCTGTGGCCTAGTGAGGACCTCACCGCAGCCGGTCGGTCAATCGTCGCCGGAACCACTCCGTGGGTCTCTGGTCGTTCTTCAGCTCAGGTACTTTCGCATTGCCCTATAGGAGCCTAGATGTGTTCTCATGGTCCTTGGGTATCGTCTGTTCGGGAGTTCTCCCGAGCCGTACCTACTCAGCCGCATTTCGTGGTCGTACCGCTGTGGTCGGAGAAGCCGCCGAGCCACTGGCGAAGCGTGCGGGAGGCGCTGCCTCGTGGTCGGAATTCCGACCAGTCACTGTAGCTTGATTGTTTCGACCAGATGCAGTATCATGATGGGTAAATGTAACGTATCGTGGTCCCCAGAAGTACCCCTTATATTTATAAGGGAGAGGCCTACGAGTGATTGTAAGTTCTCCTACGATCACCCCCCCGTAGTCGTAAGTCTCACTACGGCTATGGCGTGGTCATAAGTCCTTCTGCGACCATTACCCAATCGAAAGTTATGTCGTGGCCTGTACCTCGTCGTAAGTCTTACTACGACTATGTCCGGGTCATAAGTACTTCTACGACTAGTACCCAGTCGTACGTCCGTCTACGACCACTATCTGGTCGTAAATCCTTCCACGACTATGGATCAGTCGTAGGATCTGCTACGACCACTACCTGGTCGTAAGACCTTCTTTTGGTCGTATCTTTAGCATTAAGAATCCAAATCAATCGATTCTTGTTGCTAAATTCTTTATAAATCAGTACCTTGCTTCGGTGTGATTTTCAGAAATTTTGGGGAAAGTTTGCTGTTGAGTCTTTGCATTTTATTCGTTCTTATTGGTTGCTTTTCGCCTTCTCGTTAGGATCCGAAGAGCACATTGACAATATTGTCGATCCTCAGCAACATCCTGACCCCCAGCAAACAGGCAAGCAGTTTGATCATGTTAATCCCATTATTTTTCAAGTCTACTATATTGATTTCAACTCGTATGTATGCATCGCTATTTTGTTGTCAAATTATGGTTAGTATCCTATAGTTGCATAATCTGTAGGACTTGTTTATCCTCTACTACCATGAGCTTAGGTTATTGGCTGTGGTCGGAGTTCGATGGATGAACTCTGGTCACTTAGTAGCTTTCGATTTGAAATTGCTTAGAAATGCTTAGCTTCGGTAGTACTGGGCGATCATCGATTTTAGTCGATGATCTTGATCACACATATATGAATTATGTCATTACGACCAGCACTTGTGCTTTGTTATTTTGTAAAGTCAAAATCTGAAAATGGAAAACTGATTTGGACTTGGGCAAGTGGTCGGATGGTGGGTTATTGGGTTTGTGGATGTCTTGCCTAAGTCAACAAGGACCGAACATCTTGTTACACTAAACCAAGCATTTTTGCGTGCTAACCACGCGAGAGGGATATGGGACCTCTCTTGACTAAGTACTTTGGCGTGGGTTATCTCCGAGTCGCAGGAGGGGGTGTGTGTGTGTTGTGTGAAACATGATATGTGGTCGTGTTCTTGTGTTGGGTGTGCGGTGGTGGAGATTCCGGGTAGGCTCTCCACCTCGAGGAGCGTCGTAGTTGTCCAAGGCTTTACCCGGGAAGGGTAGTTGACCGAGGCTTTACGATGACTCCGACACAACGTATGAGTTTCTATCCATACGGGCGGCTCGTGAATAATTCACAATATTGGAAATGTCTCGTAGGACATAGCCGTGCTTAAGCATACCTAAGGAAGTGTGCTTAATAGCTTGGCAAAAGGCGGTCCAGGCGTGTGGGTGCAGTGGTACACCCTGCGAGGATAAAACTATTCAATAACCTCGTCCCTAGGTTATGGACACGCTTGGGGAGGTCTTCCAAGAGTTAGACTTCAACCTTTTAAACTAAAATTTGACATGGGTGGCATGAATGGGTAATTCATGCTATTGTTGTGGTGGCTAATGGTTTAGTCACTTCCAGGACTGTTGTTCTCTATCTACTGGTATATTGTTGTCATTTGCGATTATTTGAACATTAAAAACAGATTTGTCAACTTGCTTTTAAATGTACTACACTATTGCAAATAAAGTTTGCTTTATGCTGAAAATGAAACATATAGCCTCTACTCAAAAAGCTTGCATATAGTTATGTACAGGTTTGTTACTCTACACGTAAGTCTTGCGATTACATTCAAAGTACTCACCCGGCTTTGCTGGGCTCTTTGTTGCAGGAGAGGAAGGTGAGCCCCAAGGGCCTCACTTTTGTGAAATGTGCTGTGGATTCGACGACTAGCTTGGCGGTCCGGTCGGTTGCCTTGTGGGTTAAAGGCACACTGATTGGCTCTTTTGTTTTACAGCCATCTTATGGCACTTTTGCTTCCGCTGTTTATTTCTTTTGTCTATGTATGTATTTGGTCGGTCGGCCTTTCTGTTGTAATATCTATCTTTTATTTATGTTAACTTCTGTTCTGTTTCTTGATTCGGTTCTATGTGAATGAATGGAATTGATGCATGAACTTTGTAAAGGGGTGTGTATACTGCATTTCTGGGAAGTATACATGTCTCGAGTCTCGGATTATCTGATTTGTGATGCTAGGACCGAATGGATGGTTAAGCATTACAAGCCGGATAAACCGGGGTCTCACATTCTTCACCTAAATAAATATTATTCAGCAAGAGTGAGCACAACTTCCGTGCTCGCAAACTACACCCAATAAAAGAATATGATGCATGCATAAGTAAACAATTGAGGTTGATATGGTCTATTTGCATAGAGCAGCATTTTCAGTTTTAAATACTCATACTAGGTTCCAAGTCAATTTTTAATCTATAACTAAAATCAGATTTTAAATTGATAGTTTTATAGTGGATAACCTACATATGAAATATGGTGATGAATATCCTCCTATCACATGGCTAACCACTCAATTTTACCATAAGGATTTACCATCCTGAAATCATTTTAAAAAATTATTTTAAAACCAAAAACAAAGTCTAACTTAGAATGGCTTTGCTCAGTATGTCCATGACCATGGACACAGCTATTCGAATAGTTTTCTACTCTGCAGAGGCTATACAAATTTACCCACAAGAGATAATTTACTTTTACTATCGGCCAATACACACTTCCATAGACGTGCGACTAAACAAATATCACAAGGTGTTTCCAATGTTCTATCTCAAGGCTGACACGCCTGCTAAGGTTTCACTTCCATTGGGTCAACCACCTGCCTAAAGCCCCCTCTTGCGCCAGGTGGGAATACTGTTTAACCAACACCCACTCAACACAATGGCACACAAGACAATGAGGTATCACAAATTAATAAGTCTGGTCATGCCCATACAGGACATGTGGTAGTACGGTGAAGCTTAGCAAGATGCGGCTCAAAGACCGGTCCTTAACTGACTTGGGTAACCTTCCAAAACCCTAGATTCGATCAAAACAATGAATCGATCATGTGCATCGACTTGCACCATCCACAACCATTATGCCCAAGTATAAACTATTTTAATTTTATTTCTCCAGTAAAATATTTTCTAAAACTCTCTATGGTACAACAACAACATAGACTCAATTCAAAACAAGTTTGACTAATTGGGCTAAACGCCCCAAATTCAAGATTTTAATCTATGCATTGACTAATAATATAATTATTTTCAATTTTTTATTTGACTAAGATGACAAGGAAATGATAATTCAAATAACAATATTGGCCATAAAAGGGAATTGGAATAACTAGGAAATTTAAAACAGGAATTTAAAATAACTGAATAAAAATTATGCATGCAATAGTAATTCAAAACAGAATTAAATACTTTAAAATAGTACGCACAACATGATCAATGGTATAGCTTTAAGTACTGATAATCTAAATCTTCAGAAGGGTCGAGCTCTTTGGAGTCGTCGAAATATATACGTGAAAAGATGTTAAATTCAAATAAATTCAAATGAACATTCAAATTAACTCCAAATGAAATAATTTTAGTTTAGTTAGCTAGATCTTGAATTTATATAAATTTATAAATTTGATTCACCTAAATCAGAGTTTGTATGAATAAATACAAGCTCCTTGCAGTTTTAAATCTAAAGAAAACCCTAATTTCAGATTTTATTGAATTTTTGAATTATTTTTCTGAAGGAAAATCGAATTATTGCACAAGCTGACGTCAGCGTACGGAAATTCAATTTTTGGCCAAAATTATTTTTCTAAAGGAAATGTTTGAGTCTATGACATGTGGGCCCCATAGTCAAAGACTGGGCCCACGGCTATCAACCAATCCATGGTGGACTCGACTCACGGAACAGTGTAAAGGTGCGGGTGTGCTGGCGCAGCAGCTGACGCGGCAGCCACGCAGGCACTGACTCAAATCCTAGGGATGGCGTGGCGCTGAGGTGGCCATGACGTGGCTGAGCCACGTCGGCCCAAGGCCAGCGACGTCCTCGCCGGCGCTATGCGCCATGGCGAGCCTCACGGAGGTGCGCAAACTGAAGACCAAACGATATTGAATCTAATGCGCTACCTTGCGGCGGAGGGGCACTGTGGAAAGGTCGTCGGCGACGAGGTCTGGCGGCGGTGAGTTTAGGTCGACGACAGCGATGGCACTCTGGAGGTTCTCCAGCGAAGCTGAGGCGCGCATGAGGTAGGAGACGTCAAGGTGATGCCGATGGTATGGTCGGGGTGGCAGGAGCGTGGTCGTCGGTGGCGAAATCGAAGATGGAAGAAGCTTCGGCCGGCGGCGAGGATCTTCGAAATCCGGGCACTATAGGGATGGAGGAGAGCGATGGTTAGCGGCGCTGGGATGAGCGGAGAGAGGCGCACCCGGGGCTCCTATTTATAGGGCAAAGGGCGAGGCCAGGGCTTCGTGCAGCGCAAGAAGGTCCAAGCGACACGGACTGATGCGGTGCGATTTCGGGGATTTGGCTCCGGAGATGGAAGGGGCGAGACCGTAACGGGCGCAGACTGACGTGGCGCTTTAAATGTGTGTAGAATCTCGGGAGATGTAGCTGGATCCGCCAAGTTTGGAAGGTTTTTGAACAACTGCAATGGTGGACAGGCGAGGCGAACGCGCGGGGACGAAGATGGAAGGTGGACGACGACACTGTAGCGTGGGCCCCACCTGGCGGTGACAGCAAAGAAAGGAAAAGGAGCGGGTGGTGTTTGGGTCATTCGTTTTTGATCGGATGATCCACACTAATTGAAATATTCAGATCGTCCGAACGTGTCAACAAGATCGGACCGTCGACTCTTGATCCAACGGCCGAAAATGTTTTGGGTGAGAGCGCGCAGGAGAACACAAGCTGAATGGGCCACATGCGCACGAGAATAGGATCGGGGTGAGGAGGTTTCGGCCCAAGCACTATGCTGTGAATTTTTATTAATTTTCCTATTAAAATAATTCTGGTAATTCAAAAAGGCTTTAGAAAATAGCAAATAAAATCCAAAAATTATGAGAAAATTCACAGAAATTATCTGAGATATTTTGGATTTAAATAAAATATTTCCAACTTATAATTGGTAATAGTTTTTGTAGATAATTTATTTTGGCTTTGAAATAAATAGGAAAAAACTTTTAAAATTTCAAAAAATTCCACAAAAACAATTAAATTTTATTTTCAACTGAGATTAAAATTTGGGATGTTACATTGGGTCCATCATCGCTTCCTCATAAGTCTTAGGATCATCATTATTCAATAATAAAAAGGCATGCACATACCTTACAGGCAATTGACGTGGCCTTTCTGATCTACGTGGGACTAATGCCTCATCTACATGTTCTACAATATCTTGTTCATCCTGTAGAGGCTCAGTAGGAGTTGAAACATTTTCAGATGTTTCTAGAATTTCTTCGAGTTGCACCTTGCTCCCACTGACTCCTTTGAAAAGAAACTCTTTATCTAAGAAGACACTATTTCGGACAACAAACACTTTGTCATCATCCCGCTTATAAAAGTAATATTCTTTAGTTTCCTTAGGATACCCCACAAAGAAGCACTTATCCGACTTGGGTGTGAGTTTATCAGAAGTTAAACATTTTACAGATACCTCACAACCTCATATCTTGAGAAAAGACAATCCAGGATACTTCTCGGTCCATATCTCACATGGTGTCGTCTCTACTGTTTTTTATGGAACCCTATTTAAAGTGAAAGCTGCTGTTTCTAGAGTGTATCCCCAGAAATACAATGGAAAATTAGATTGGCTCGTCATTGACCAAACTATATCTAACAATGTTCGATTCCGTCATTCAGACACCACATGCCATTGAGGCGTTCCCGGCGGAGTAAGTTGTGGAACAATTTCACATTGCTTTATATGATCACCGAACTCATGGCTCATTAAGTAGATGTAACCATATCTACTAAAGTCATCAGTAAAAGTTATGAAGTGTTGAAAACCACCTCTGGCCGAAGTGCTCATTGATCCACATACATCTGTATGTACAAGGGTAAATAAGTCACTTGCCCTCGCACCTACCGTTGTGAAAGGCGTCTTTGTCATTTTTCTAAGTAAATAAGATTCACATATTTCAAATGATTCAAAATCAAATAAGTTTAGAAGACCATCTTCATGGAGCTGACCTAGACGACAATGCCAAATAACAATGGGATTCAAATCATTGGGTCGAAGTCTCTTAGCATTAATGTTATAGACAGACACATCCTCAAGATTCAAAACATATAATCCATTCACCAATGGAGTATGGTCATAAAGCATATCTTCAAAATAAATTGAACAACAATTGTTCTTTATTTTGAATTCATAACCTTCTGCTCCTAAACATGAAGCATAAAAAATATTTTTGCTTAAGACAGGAATATTATAACAATTATTTAATTCCATAATATCCTAAGGGTAAAATTAATGGTAAAGTGTCAATAGCTAATGTAGCAACTCTTGCTCCATTTCCCACGCGAAGATCAACCTCGCCACTTGCCAAACTTCTACTCCTTATCAGTCCCTGCATCGAATTGCAAATATGAGCAACCGATCTGGTATCAAATACCCAAGAACATCTAAGAGAAGTGGCAAGATTAATTTCTATAATATTTATATATGAACTGGAAGTCTTACTTCCTTTGTTCTTTTTCATGTCTGCCAAGTACTTCATATAATTCCTCTTCCAATGCCCTATCTCATGACAATGCTAACATTTTGTATCAGGCTTAGGACCTAGCTTGAGCTTCTTAAGCTTAGCCTTGAGACTCTCAATCTCACCTTGAGTCTTTCCTTTGCCTTTTCCCTTTCCCCAAGACTTACCCTTCTTCTTGAAGCTAGTAGTCTTTTGAACCATCATCACATGATTAGAACATGTTTTATGCCCTCCTCGGCACCTTTAAGCATGCCATGCAACTTAGTCATTGACTTCTCCATGCCATTCATATGAAAATTCAATACGACAGGCTCAAAGCTCGCACGGAACGATTGGAGAATCACATCAATAGCCAACTCTTGGCTAAGGGGAAAATCAAGCTTTTCCAAGATCTCATTGTTACCAATCATCTTGATCACATGAAGACTAACTGGACTACCTTCTGACAGCCTACAAGAAAATAATGCCTTGGAGGTATTGTACCTCTCTGCCCTTGCTTAATCCTGAAACTTATCTTTCGGACCCACAATCATATTGTAAGCGTCTGGGACCTCATATTGCTTTTGAAGCTCAGATTTCATGGTGGCAAACATAAGGCAGTGTACATCGACTATGTCATTGCAATACTTCTCATAAGCATTCTTTTCAGCACGTGTAGCGTCTGCATTTGGTTCCTCTGGATAGGGACCCTCTAGAACATATTCTTTTTTTTCTTGTTTAGGAACAATTCTCAGATAACGAAACCAATCATTGAAGTTTGTTCCATTCAGTTTTTCTTTCTGAAGGATAGATAACAAGTTAAAGGTAAGTGTGGAGGAAGTACTAGGTGCCATGATCTACAACAGAAAATATGTATATGCAAAAATCAGCATTATGTTTATGTAAGATCTTCTATTAAACACTTTAATAAAAGATATTCCCACTGTATATTCTAAACCAAGTTTCCCTCTAACTTCATATAGTGGGTTCAAGATCCATATATCATTAAGTCCTAGTGGACTTTGGCATCACTGTTAGAAATCTAGTAATTTAGGTAAGCAACATCTTGCCAATCATATCTCATATAACTCTTATTTCTTAGGTGGCATCTTTATGCCCTGGCGACTAACACTATGCCCCAAAGCCCAAAACCATTTTGATAGCCTTCTCAAGCTAAACTAATATTATGCTTGTGGGTGTCGGACACCCACCCCATCTTATTAAGATTGTTAATAGCACCTTACTTTGGTAGACCTACCAATTAACGATCAAAATCGTGATAGGTGCGGCAATTGAAAAGGCATCAAATTTACTTAAATTTTCTTGAGGGATACTACTCTACCATGTTAAAACATTTAATGGTAAAACATGATCAATATCATATGGGGAACATAATAAACATTCACATATAATCATATTTAAGTGTGAAATAGTATGACCCTTAACATGACAACCTCCATCACTATACTTCCAGTCCACCAAGCCATCATGCTTGAAATCATTACATTCATATACTAAGCAATTACTCATCCAGGGCGCCGTCGAGGTGGGCTCCGGAAGGACTAGCAAGTGCGCGCCACCTTCCCTCCTCCTCATCTTCTTTCCCTGGTTGGCCCAAGAAAGGAGGTCCAGGATGGGCGACCGGGTGGTTATGCTGCCGCAGGGTTTGGGATTGGGAATTGTAATGGAGGAAGCATTTGGAGGAGGAGGATTTGAGGGGGCAGCAGAGGCGAAGGAGAAGGATAGCTTCGGATGAGCTCGTAGCGCCATCTCTGGCGACGGGTGGTGGCGGTAGGTCTCACCGGGGTTTCATCGTCTGCCCAATTCGCGGCCAAGGTGGAGGCTTACCTGCGGAAATCGCCAAATCGGCTGCAAAGGAAGATTTTTTCCACCCTTACTTTTTGTCTAACGAAAAGTGGTCACTGCTCACTCCTTTCATACTCCAGTTAATTTTTCAAAATTTCAGCTATATATATCTTTTAAAATATTTAGATTATACATATACAAATCATGTGTAAAATTTGTCTCAAAAAATACTTTCGTGTTATTATAATTTTATTAATCACAACATGTGACTCACACGTGTGTCCAAGGATTGACTAAAAAATTCATAGGCCAGTCTATCTAATCATGGTTAAGATTAGAGTCGGCAAAATTGAACTAGAAAACGAGCTTAAAAATAAGTTTACCAGGAAGAAATGAGGATTACAAAAGGTTACATCCCTTAACCTCAAAGAGCATTGTGAGCGGTGCCATAGAAAAATCCGAGAGAAATCCAAGAGAGGGATAGACCATCTTTCCTCTCCACGAAAAATTTATTTCCATCGAGTCGGCGGCCAGTTTCGATCTTTAGGATGCGTAACTTATTTAATCATAGTACACACAAGTATGTACGTTTAATGAGAAAACAAGTGCTCATGCTCCTTAAGGCACTAGAGCTCCTGAAAAATTCCTAGTAGGGCGTGCTTGTTCAAGCACCCTAAGAATAACCACGTTGCCCTCCATGTTCGCTGTCAATAACATGTGACCACATTGTGCAAACGCTGTGTTATCTCAGACTGAAACGTCTATTTGCAACAGAGAGGGGATTATCTCATTGCTTCAGTTCCTCCAGTGCAATAAGCAGGCAACAGCTATCTCCCTGAATTCTGAATTCCTGAAATATGAAAAAAAAAAAAATTAGGACCAGCAACTTGTGTAATTACAGGCTTTATCTCTTTCCAGCTTAATTAGCTCGTAATGGGCAGATAATTTCTTATTTTAAACAACTCTTTCCACCTTAACTAGCTCGTAATGGCCAGATAGTTTTAAATTTAAACAGTTTAAGATATCAATATGACGAACTTCACAAAGCTCAAGTCGGTCACAAGGCACACACTACCAGATTACCCCGCTTCATAGGAATTTCGTGGGAAACTTCGGTGACAATAAAGGTTTACTTTCCTACAAAATTCTTATGGAATTCTCACGTTTCAAACAAGGCTTAAAATGAGCTAAACAAACCCTGATCGAACCAGCTTTGGTTCTGCTCAATGTACAAGTATATGAATCCAGTCAACATAAAACCACTTAGCTTAATACTAAGCTCAGCTGGAAAACAAATTATTGCTGATTATTGATGCCAGAACCGGACAGATATAACTTTTTTTACAGTAAAGTAGACAGTGCATCAATCAAGCAGCCTTTTTTCTATCCTTTTTTTCTGCCTTTCCTAAAAAAATCGGCAGTAGAAGACATCAACAAAATTTCAAAAAACACTGCTGCAAAACATTAAACGCAAACAAGCGGATCTCGAAGGCAATTTGCCCGTTATATAATCCACTGGAAGAACTTCTCAAAAAATCATTACAACAGATGTAAACAAATTGCCGTTTAGGGCGTCTGGTGCCAGCTAACCACACTTTACAAAGCATACTCGTCTCGTTTCAAAAAAAAATTGGTAGCCTTTCAAACACTTACACCTACATCAGCAGAAGACAAACATGCTCTTGTCTGAAGAAATCAACCTTCGTGCAGCAGAGGCTCCAACAATTCGCTCTAACTGCAAATTCACAGGAACTCAGTTCAGTCAAAGAATAACTAAAATGCTGGTGGAGATTAACTCATGTAAGCAATGGAATACATCTGAAATTTAGGAAGATACTATACAAGAAATGGAATAAATAGAGGACCTAGATGTCAATTTTTTGCAGCATATACAGGCCACTGCTGACAATATGAATTAGATTTTTTTATAGTACGAAATGAATGACTAAACTACACAATACAATGGAACACAAACTAAACGAAAGCATTTTATAAATGACCCAGATGAATTTTGCTGCAGCATGAACTTAATAGCTGAACTAAGACCATAGTTTTGTTCATGGAACCAAACTATATGAAACAGGGACCTCACCTTAAGAATGTCCAAACGAGAAAAAAGGACATTGCACCTCCCGTTCGTTGATTCACCGAGCATGTTTACAAGCTGAAATGAAGATAGGGACCAGGGAGATAATTTTTTGAATCTCTTTCATAATACAACTTCAGACAGAGTACATAGAAAGGCAATTTAGTCAATACCTCCGGATAAAATTCCTTTCTAGCAGGCAATGAGTAGATAACCAAATGCTGTGTTCCTCTGATCTGCGTGTTATAATGATAAAGAGTTTAGACTTTACACTAATAGACATTCAAGTGCATGTTTGTGAAACAACAGCAAGAGCACATCATAACAAGTTACACTCCAAGGGCCTCTTAGATTTGATGACCTTGTATCTGTGGAAGAAGTGAGATCGCTCACTGTAAAGCAAGATCTTTTTCTTGCCCTCAAAAAACCAGAGTCTTGAACGAGATATATCCTGTTGTGACGTAGCCCTAATTTTTGAGCACATACAGACAGTTACTATATGCATAAGGCTAAGAGCAGATATTTTTTTATTAAACAAATCAAATAAGCTAGCAGGAAAAGGAAGGTCCACTTACTCCCCAACTCTACAAAAGGATGCTTCCTGAGATTTTAAGAAATTGCTTATCCTAATATATTCAAAGTAGGAACTGACGAATAGCAACACTCCACCCTGCATTGCATTGATAATTAGAGATTCTTACAAAAGATATTATCAATCTATTAAAATAAATATGAGTAGAAGCACCTCCCACATTCCAATAAATACATAGGAGCATGAATCAATATACAATTCCAGTTGTTTGACGTTTCAGATAATGTACATTTTCATACAAATGTCATTTCCAGACACTTTTTCGGCACATTTCCTACAAATTTTATTGCAAAATACACAAGGGTCTGGTACATTTCCTACAAATACTGTTGCGAAAACTTTTCTGATTAACAATAGCCTTAAATGGGCACTGTGTGGTGACAAAATGTACATCCCACTGCTAAAAAGGGTATGTTTAGCTGCCTGCACCAAATATGTTGTGCATGCAATCTACCCTGTTTGGTTGCCTGTGTGTGCCCAGGGCCTGGCCGGTCAGATACAATCCTCTTGTTCAACCCCGGTTTTTAATTAGCACTTAGCAGACCCTACTGCTGGAGACTTCGAAACTAATGCTCCTTCCAACTTTGAGAAGTACAAAATTCAAGTGAACCTGATAGCTTTGCAGATATCAGAAGTCACAACAGAAAAACAAACCTCATCTGACTCGTGAATTTTTGGGTACACCTGCAATAATACATCATAAAATGTAAAAAGTCCACATGGATTCAATAATAGGATACATAGAATAGAAAACACAATCTTTTATTGCAGCTATTCCAAAAATCTAAGAGCAAAAAAGTGAAAAAATGTATAAAGACTTAATAATTTTATACATTACCTTTAAAACACTGCAAGAATTACTTATGAGTCATGAGAGTGACATGTATACATTGAATTTTCAAGCCACATAATTATTCCACACAAGTTTATTCACCAGTTATCTTAGAATGGTTTGAACCATAAAGGGAGATGCAAAGAAGAATCATTTTTGGCTTCTGGATACAATGATTAGGCTGTTGTGGGGTGAATTCTGAAAGGCACCTTCATGGAATACTAGTTACAAATGTATCAGTTACACCATCCAGTCATGGACAGTGTCATTTTGATCATTGGCAGTCTCCAGAATGCAACTTAGACCATCGATAAAGTATTTTAAGACAAATCTATTCATACTACTTTCTTATGGCCAATCTGAATATTCACAAATCAAATGGTTTGAGTGCATGTATCCCATGGTGACACTTTTCATTTTATTTTACCACTTGCTAAGAATCATGATGGTTTGGGTGCACGTTTCCCAAGGTGACACCTCTCTTTTTATACCACTTATTAAGAATCACGACATTAATATATTACTAAATTGGTTGGCATCCTATACAAATCCTCCAATCACGAATAAACAAATGAATTTCATTGCTCGTTGGGTCCCACTTCAACTCTTCTTATCTCCTCTACCTTACCAATTTGGTTGGAGCTCAGTGAGCTCACACTGCTATCCTTGCCGACCCAGGGACCAGGATTCGCACAACCAGCACTCCAATGCTCCATCAACATCAGCTGCAGCCACAATAAGCTGCATCGCCATAGACTACAAGCAATGCTGCAACCGACACCAAATCTCAGGGTTGTCAAGGTGTATTAGGTGAGCACGGCGCCTAACAGGTACCTTGTCCACTAGTCAACTAGGTCGTCGCCTAATCATCGCCTGGGCGACATAAAGCGAACATAAAGGCATGCATTTAACAGCAAATTAGAGAGGTCAATGATAGCTGCGTACCTTGCTGATTCTAGGGTGAAGTACCAATTAGAGCTAAAGTAGCTCTACTTGTACACTACTACACTAGAGAAGAAAGCGGCAGAGCAGAGAGTGTCATCAGCAGAGCAGAGCACAAAACACAACAGAGGGCAGCAGAGAAGAGAGATAAGCAGAGGCGCAGAGCAGAGCAGATCAGGGAGAAAGGGAACAAAAATCGAACAAAGAAGTGATCACTCAGCAGAGCAAGAGGAACAAAGAGACAGCAGAGGCGGGGGAGGAAGTACCCACAGCTTCAGATCTGGAGACCAGCTGCTGATGGAGACACTGAGCAGGGAGGAAGGCTCGCTGGAGGGATCTTGACTGGCGGCGGCAGTGGCCAGCACAATTAGGGGTGGCGGTGGCCAGGTTCCGTTCCCGAGTCACCTCTCTCTCTCTCTAAGTGTTCCTCACTCACATGTCTCTTTGTCTCACTTGTACAGTCACACGTATGTCAACCAGCTGGCAAGGCGGCCGCCCAGGAGGTCACCATGGACGTTCAAGCGGCACCATGGACACCCAGAATTCCGGGGTGCTCGCCTAACTGGCCACGGCAAGTCAGACGCCGTGCCTAGGGGTGCCTTTGCGTCTAAGCAACGCCATGACAACCATGCCAAATCCCATAACCAAACTACCCTTTCCAATCACTCAAAGTTGTCAACCTGACCATTTTCATGTAATTAATTCTTCCGTTTAGATTATTTGGTTGTGAATTGAGTAAGTAGAGTATAGTTCCTTTGCAATCGAGAAGTGGTGCTGTCGTGCTGGTTCATGGTGGCAGTAGTGTTCAAGAGGTCATTCTGACTCCGAGTGGATGGCTGGCGGTGAGAGCAGCACAGCTTCAGCGAGGTAGTTAAGATTGATTGATTGAATCATGGATTAGGCAGATGAGAAGAAGGAAATTCTCCTTTTTTACAATATATTGATCAAGCTTCTGCTGTGTTGTCAGGAGATAGGCCTTACGGAGCAAAGAAATCTGGTTCGTTTAAGATTAATAACATTTACTTTGCAACACAACGTAGCATACAACAGAGAAACAGAGATTTAGTAAGATTAGTTCATGTACCATAGCTGTTTACATACCATATTTTAGACATGGAATACTACAGTCTAAAGACTTGTGATATTTAGATATGAACTGTCAGTGTGGTAAAAAATTTCATAATAGACTTATCAAACATGGCATGTTTGATGCTTCGCTTTCACTTAAGCAGCATCCTACAATGTAAAATCTAGGGTAAACTCCATCCATTCAAATAGGGAAGTGGGAAACTAACTAGTCTAAAAATGGTTGTTGCTGGAAAGTCTGGAGAATAACAACTAGCATTGCTCAAGTCATGGTCAATTCAAATGTAAGAAACTACTGATTTTTATAGCGACCGAGCAATTACAAATCCTCTTACTAGTCAGTGCATTGAAAACCAGATTACACCAAGTATTTTACATCAGTGCAAACAAAAAGTGAAAATATATTGGTTCTATAATTTGTCATTTGATACAAAGAATTGCATAATTTGACTCATAAGAAATGTATAAATTAAATCAACTGCAGAAACATTTGATACAAGCACAAATGAACTCACCTTTTTGCAGAAATAGTCAAAGCGGGCATCGTCAGCTTCAGCAATAGAAGATGCATCAAACTTTTCATACACCTGTTTAGTGATTGGACATTGAAAAACATTTGTAATTTAATATATATTGTTTTAGCACCTAAGACCAGAGGATATGTGTGTCCTCGAGACCATTCAAAATTTGTAAATCAAGTCTCAGGAGTCAGGAGAAACCCTGAATACATGGCATGAAAATTTTGTTTACATACATATATCTACACATATAAATTTGCAACAATGCAACGATATCTGGACTGGACAGACATTAGAAAAACTGACCTGCCGTACTTCAAGCTGTATTTTGGGAAGAACACCTGAATATTCAGTCATCAGCTTAACCTGAGAAAGTTAAGTTCCAGCATGTCAGAAACATGAGTTCAATGACGCCAATGCCTAACTAAGTGACTTCCAGCATGCTATATACCTTCCCCTCATAATTTAAACATAATCCGTTGAATAAAGCATTCATCTCTGCACAACAGGGGAAATGATTAAAGCATATATAGGTTTTTGAATTAACAGGTGGACGACGATGTGAAAAAGGTATAAGAAGAACTTTACATAGCACCACTAAAAACAAAATCTATTAGGTATTAGCACATCAAGGTATCGCGGTCCCACAGAAACAACAACTAATGCAAGCAATTGAAATAACAGAGCACCTTACATAACTACCTTGAGCACCTACACACCAATTATAATAATATAATAATAACAGATTAAAACATAAATGCTGATCAGGATTCAATGCATAACGAGTTTAATCTGAGTCAATATCAAAAATCTAGTTGAGTGCTACAGGCTAGAGCCTAGGACACAAATTATTGCATATGGCTCATATACAGTCATACCGTCGGTCACAGTTCCATGTGAAATTCCATACCTGGAGTAAGATACGAGCTTAAGAATATTGTTTGCCGATAGTACCGTGCATGCTGATCCAAGTACCTTAACCGAACAAAATAAAAATGTAAAAAATAAAATTGCCACATTATTTTGCTATTCACAATACAGCAAATTGATGTTATTTAGATCAGAATAGGGCCATAGAGCATGGGGATAAAAAAATATTCAAGAAATCATAATTACCATGGCCTAATCCGCATCACATTGGTTCCATGTTCTTTTGACGGCAAATGGTTTAGTTGTTCAAACACAGCATGCAGATGTGACCAATTCTACATTCAAGCATAAGAGTCATTTGTACCAGCAGGCATCACCAAATATGTACCAACAATATATTAGAGTTGGATTTTAACCTGCATAGATATCACATCCGCATGATCAACCACCACTATCTGCACAGAACAAATAGATTGATAATGTAAACTTTGTATTAAAAAAAAGAATAGAAACAATAGGACAAAATGAATTATTCCCATTCCTTAGTGTAGATACATGTTGACTTTTCATGACTTCAACGATACAAAATTAAACCACTGGTTTTCATTACAATATATTAGTAACTATTAGTGATGTGAAGTACTTTTCATGACAGATCTACTAAATATGAGTAAATTTCTTAAAACTACAAGTGTTTTGCAGTGTTCCGCTAGGCACCCGCCTAGACCACCTAAGTGCCGCCTAGGAGCTAGGCGTGACCCTCCCGCCTAGACCGCTTAGCCAATTTATCCCGCCTAGGGGGCGATTAGGCGCGGGTCTGCTGCCCGACTAGCGCCTAGCGTCTAGGGGAACACTAGTGTTTTGCCATAATAGTCAAAGAACTACAAGGTTTAAATTGCCTTTTGCTGAGCTATAGGTACATTGGACCATTCTTTCAATAAACTGTACATCCATCAATTCCCCTTAAATGCAATGCATCTGTGACATGTGGAACTCACCTTTCATTGTAATTGACATGTAGGAGCTGGTAGATTTTGGGAGAGGAGAGAATGAGGGCTGAATTCTTGATGCGCAAGAGCCCAAGGGGTAGTATATAGTGTACAAATGAAACCCTAGACTGACTAAAATTACATAACTACCCCTAACTCTTACATGACTATTACACTACTACCCTTAACACCCCCACTCAAACTCAATACGTATGTAATAGCATTGAGTTTGAAGAGGACAACACTAAAATAAAAGATAAATCCGAAGTACGGGCTTGAAGATGTCGAATCTGTTAGGAATAGCAACTTGTATTCTCAGGAGGGCAATGGGCCAGTATATATAGACAAATACATGAGGTAAATATGCAAATAACCCCTCATAACAATGGGGAATAACACAACTATACATATATCTCTAACACCCCCCTCAAACTTATGGTGGATCCAGGGATTGAAAAGCTGAACCGCCTAATCCCTACGATAATTCATTCTGGTTTTCTCGGAGAAAACTCGGTCGAATTTCGTTTAAATTTGCTTAAAAATCAACCAAAATTCAAAATTCAAAATTTGAATTTGTAAACTCGAGAAAACCCGTAGGATTTCAAATCCGTGAGAATCAGCGATTACCGTAGGGATTTCTATCCCTGGGTGGATCAACAACATTGAGTTTGGAGAGGTAGAAGCCGTGTTGTGCTCGAGTCTGGGCCTTCGTGAAGAAATCCGCTATCTGAAGCTCGGAAGGCACATACTGAAGAGCAATCATCTGATCATACACACAAGACCTCATGAAGGAAACATCAACACCAATATGCTTGGTGAACTCATGCTTCATAGGGTCACAGGCAATACTGATAGCACCTGTACTGTCTGACAAGAGAGGAGTTGGTGTAGTGACAGAAACACCAAAATCCTCAAGTAACCATCGTAGCCATGTAATCTCTGTTTGTCAAGAGAGCCATAGCTCGTAACTCGACCTCTGCGCTCGAGCGGGATCTCGATCTGTTTCTTTGTCTTTCGTGCAATGAGAGAATCACCAAGAAAAACACGATGGAGAGATAGACCGAGATCGGATGGATCACCGCCCAAGTAGCATCCGAATAAGCCTGAAGCTGTAATGAGCTGGAATGTGGAAAGAAGAGACGGCGAGAGATAGTCCCACAAAGGTATCGCAGAACTCGAAGAAGGTGACTGTAGTGGACCTAAGTGGGAGCAGAGACGAACTGACTCATAATGTGGACTGGATAAGTGATATCCGGACGAGTAACAGCAAGGTAGACAAGACTCCCAACAAGATGACGATAGCAAGTCGGATCAGAAAGAGGCTCGCCATCAGAAGGCCGAAGATGAACGTTGAGCTCCATGAGAGCCTCAACAGTACGCTGATCAGTGAGAGAAGCGCAATCAAGAAGATCCTGAATATACTTCTCTTGGGACATAAAGAAACCATCTGGAGTGGAAGTAACCTCAATCCCAAGGAAGTAACGAAGAGGACCAAGATCCGACATAAGGAACTGCTCACTCAGATGAGCCTTGACAAAGGCAATGTACTCAAAATCATCTCCGGTGATGATCATATCATCAACATATAGAAGAAGAAGAGCCCGACCACGAGACGAAGTGTGGATAAAAAGGGCAGGATCATGATCACTAGCTGAGAAGCTAGCAGCAGTGACCACAGAGGAGAAGCGCTCAAACCAAGCACGAGGGGCTTGTTTAAGGCCATAGAGAGAGCGACGAAGACGACAGACCATGCCCTCGGGAAGACAATACCCAGGTAGCGGATGCATATAGACCTCACGCAACTCACCATTAAGATAGGCATTCTTGACATCAAGCTGAGAAACGGACCAATGGCGAACAGACGCCACTAAAAGAAGAGTGCGGACAGTAGTCATGTGGGCCACAGGAGCAAAAGTCTCGTCGTAGTCACGACCATGCTCCTGCTGGAAGCCACGAGCAACAAGACGCGTCTTATAGCGCTCAAGAGAGCCATCAGAGCGAGTCTTAATCTTACAGACCCACTTACACGTGATGGGACGAGAGAGATGGAAAAGGAACAAGATTCCAAGTACCAGTACGCTCGAGAGCAGCAATCTCCTCGGCCATGCTGCCATTCAAAGGGTGAAATGACATCTGGTAGGAGACAGGCTCATGGGTAGCTGCACCAGCAAAACCAAAACAGGGAGATGATGACCCATCGGGGGAAGATGGAGCATCAGGAAAAGATGAAACATCAGGGGAAGATGGCTCATCTGGAAGAGCCTCAATACGAGGTCGACGAGTGTAAAAGAGAGTGGGAGGAGCCGCAGGCGACGAAATAGGCGGCGACAACAGCGGAGAGGCCTCAGGAGGTATAGGTGGAGACTCAATAGGACGGATGGACGAGGGCAAGACAGAGATGGGTGTATCTGGAAAAGTCAAAAAAGACAGGGACTCCATAGAGGAAACCGAAGGAGAGACAGGACGCGGGCAGAAGGGACGAGACTCGTCAAAAGTCACATCCCGAGAAATCCGCATCCGCCGACCAACAGGGTCTCAGCACCGATAGCCCTTGTGCTCGGGCTATATACCAGAAAAACACACTCAACCGACTGAGCAGTCAGTTTGGTGCGTTTTCGAGGTGCAAGGAGAACGTAGCAAACGTAGCCAAACAGACGAAGGGCAGAGTAGTCTGGAGAAAGATCACAGAGCGCCAACCGGATATCACCAAAGAGCGTAAGAGGGCGAATGTTGATAAGATAGGTGGCAGTGGAAACGGGCTCGGCCCAAAAGTGAGGTGGAATAGAGGCGGCAATCATTAGGGTATGAGCCGTCTCAAGGAGGTGACGATGCTTGCGCTCAGCGACACCATTCTGAGCATGAGCACCAGGACAAGAGTCTCGGCGAGAGTGCCACTCGCCAAGAAAGAAAGCCGCGAGTAACGAGAGAGGTACTCGCCAGCAGAGTCAGCACGAAAAACACGAATAAGAGTGGAAAACTGTGTGCGAACCATAGTCACAAATTGTTTATAGATAGATAAGGCCTCACTACGAGAAGACAAAATATATCCAAGTGTGGCGAGAGAAGACATCTATAAAAATGATATAATATCGATGGCCCCTTTTCGAAAAGAAGGGAGCCGGACCCCAAACATCTGAATGAATAAGATCAAATGGTCGCTGAGACACAGACTCACTATGGGAATAGGGAAGCTGAATCTGTTTCCCTAACTTACAGCTCTGACAATCTAAAGATACGTCTCCTGAGACAGACCCCAGAAGACCACGACGGACTAAAGATGACAAACGAGATCCACACAGATGACCAAGACAGTGATGTCACTGCTGGAAAGAGCTGGTAGACGAAATGGCAGAAGCGGAAAGACTGGCGGCGACGGTGGCAGCGGAAGGAAGGTGAAGCCAGTTAAGCTCCCAAAGACGTTGTGTGTCAAGGTGCCGAGGGCCAGAACCAACCAAGGTCAGTAATCTGTCCAGCAGAAAGAAGCTGCATGGTTAGGCGAGAAACATGAGCAACAGAAGGAACATGAAAAGATGAGTTGCTAAGAGGTCCTCGACCAGAGACAGAAAGAGAGGTACCATCAGTAGTAAGAACACTAACAGGGGAATCAAGAGGTGTAATGAAAGACAAAGTGGAAGAATCAGAAGTCATGTGAAATGATGCGCCTGGATCAAGAATCCATGGGGAGGTACCTGACTGTGTAGGAGGTAGTTTCTCATTGCTCAAAGAGTCGGTAGCAGAACCTGTCGAGGGAGAACCTGAAGCGGCAAGTAGGCGTCGAAGTCTAGCTATCTCCTGCTCAGTGAGAGAAACTGCTGAATGAGTCGATGCAGACGTCGATGTAGAAGCACCGGTGCCAGTGCTAGGAGAACGGCGTGAAAGATGCCGCTGCTTCTTATAACACTGGGACTCTAACATGGCCGACCTTGTCACAGTAGGAGCAGCGAGGACGACCACCTCCAGATGGAGGGCGGCCACCACCACTGTGGCGGCCACGGAGGAGGCGATGTCTTGAAACGTGGAAGCGATCGGTGTAGCAGTGGACGGCGGCAAGCACGGAGGGGAGTGGCATAAGACCAACACCACTCAGACGAGTCTCCTCTACGCGTATCTCGGTAAGAGCCTCCAAAAGAGTGACACGAGGGTGGCGTGCAAGAAGCTGGGCATGCCTCTGCTCGAACTCAGGACGAAGGCGAGTAAGGAACTCGTAGACACGCTGAAACTCCAGTCAAGACGCATGACCAGCAAAGCATGAACAGGAGCGACAACCGGCGACAAAGAGAGTCCACCGGCGCGGATAGCGTAACTCGAGCGTAGAAGGCGTCAACGAGAGCATCACCTGTCAAGAGAGTGCTCTGGCGAGCCAGCGATGTGAGAGAGCATCTCCAGAGGGTTCGTAGCGCTGACGAAAGTGAGTCCACATCCGACGGTAGAAGAGTCCCACAACCTCGTAAGAAAATCGAGGCCGACATCGACGATGAAGACAAAGCAGCAGCTCGAAGCGCCATCGCCGCACCACCGAGTGTAGGCGATCAATCGATCCATGTAGGAATCGAGCCTCTTAGTAGGCGAGGCGACCTTCTCATCGCAAGGCCAGGCGGCATCAACAAAGCAGCCTTGTGTTTGTCAAGCGCGCGCAATAGACGTAGGTCCGTCGAGGGAGTAGGGCAAGGTGGGCAGGTGACATCACCAGAGAACGCCCCAGAGACGAAGACCACGCATGTGGATGCGCATATGAGACACGAAGTCGGTGTAATTAACACCGTCGAAGATCACCGGACAGCGAGGAAGGGAAACGGTACCCATTGGTAGGCGGCGCTAGACGGCGCGGCCAGTTAAACGTTTTTTACTATTCGCCCTACGGTTTATTAACCGTCGGCCCAACCGAGGTGGCCTGCCTCAGACACCACGGGGAATTAGGTTTTCCCCGTGCGAGTGGCGGCGGAGGCGGAGGCGGCGCAAAAGCCCCAGCAGCAGCAGCGGTTCCCGAGGAGGGCGAGCGGGGCGGGCGGGCCGGGCGAAGCGGCAAAGCGGCGAGCACCGCTTCGGTCGGGCGGTGAGATGCGGCAATGGAAACGACGATGCTGGCGTGGCGTTGGCCCCGGCTCTCGCTTCGGTCGGGCGGTGGAGACCGCAGCAATGGAAGACGGCGACGATCGGCGCGGCGTTGGCCCCGGCGAAGGTCCCGATGGAAACAAAGAACCCGGCGGTGGAAACGACGCAGCGACCGGCGGCAGCAGAACCGGCGCTGGAAGACGACGACGACGAGAGACGGCGGCGATGGCGTCGATGAGTGGAAGAGACGACGACGGAGACAAAGAAGGCCAAAGCAAGAACGAGCGGCGTGGCGACGGGAAGGTCGCCGCAGGCGGCGGCGGCGACGAAGAAGCCGGCGGCGGCTAGGGCAGGGGAGGACGAGTTGCGCGTCTGGGAGAGGTAACCCTAATGGGCTCTGATACCATGTTAGGAATAACAACTTGTATTCTCAGAGGGCCAATGAGCCAGTATATATAGACAAATACAGGAGGTAAATATGCAAATAACCCCTCATAACAATGGGGAATAACACAACTACACATATATCTCTAACAGAATCATGTAACTCCCGAACAAAAATTGTCCTTCGGCTCTTCATACACAAATGTCTTGATTTGGAGATGTTGAAACCGATAGGAATAGAGAGATATATCAAATCAAGTCGATAAAGAGAGAGATAGAGATGAAGACGCGAACCAGATTCGCCCCCCAAGAAGTGAGATGACGGTGTTGAATCTGGCACTTGACGAAGGCAAAGACGACGGACCAGATCCGCCCACCCAAGATGTGAGGTGACGATGTCGAATCTGATACCCGACGAAAACAAAGACGAAATGACAGTTGATGATGATGACAAAGAAGATCATTGGTCAAGAGTCGCAATAATGCGAAGATGTGTAGCAAGATGGCTACAAGAGAGGACCAAGTGGGCAAAGTAGCATCAACAACGATGATGGGGTGACCACACTCGATCCAATGGACGGACCACGGCAACCCGAAAAGGAAGAAGCAATTGGCTGATCGACAAAGGATATGATGACTAGCACGACTTCGACGAACTCAAAGAGAGATGCAACGGACTTGGATGGACTCGATGGAAATCAAAGGAAAATAGACTTAGGATACTAGCAGCAATAGATATTGCCAGGAGGATACAAGCAGCTGATATTAGCAGCAACAGTGATTACACATCTCCAAGCGACAGAAGCGGCGACTTGCTGCGACTCTAACACACAAAGACCTACTTGTGTGTTGTCCAAAAGAGCAACCAAGAACCACCCTCAAGAAACGACCAGCAACAAGGATTGTTGTCCAGCGATATAAAGAGGTGGACGTGCACAAGCGAGGAAGAAACACCCACTACAAAGAGGTGGAGGTGCGCAAGCGAGGAAGAAACACCTACAGCAAAGGAGCGTGGAATTGAAGGTGTCGAAGAAGTGGTGGTTGGAACAAAGGAAGCTGGAGGCAGAGCAACTGCAGCTTATAGGAAGCGGCCCGTCAAAGCCAAAAATGATGGAGATGGCTGGCGACGATGAGAAGGTGAGAGATGGACAGCGGTGATAAAGATGAGCTTAATCCGACTGGGATCAAGGTTAACGGCGACGGATGTCGCTAGATCTAGCGCAGAAGACGAGTTGCAAGACTCCTGGCCAGCAACGATGACGTGCGCGGGAGGAGCCACCAGCACTCCGTGGTGGTCTGGCTGTGGCAACAGAGGAAGCTGCGGGCGACCTCGAGTCGGTGTTGAAGGGTGGCTTGGGGCGGCGCGGTGGTCGGGCGGAGAAGAGGACGACGGCCAATCGGCAGCTGTCGGTGGAGACAGAGACGAGGCCGACGCCAATTGTGCTGTGGCGAAGAAAGCGGCGAGCGGTCGTAGAGGTGCCACCCCGGGGCACCAGGCACCATGCGCCAGAGGAGGCCCGTCGGGACAGTGGCTGCGAAGTAGGCGACAAAGTAGAGCCGATGGAGGTGGAGGTGATCACGACCAGATCCAGTGGCGACAGAGGCATGGACGGCTGGATCCGGCGGTGACTGATGAGGCTGAGGCATTGGGCGAGGAGGACGTCGACACCGGCGATGGATCCGGGCTCGATCCGCCGGATCCTATCCCCCACCATCGCGCCGGTGGATGGATCAAACCAAAGATGGCGACAATGGCGACGAAGACAACGGATCCGATTGTCTCCAGCGATGGTGACGCGGATCCAAGAGCAAGGAGGCAGAGGCCACGCGGATCCAGGAGCAGGGGCCCTGAGGCGAGGCGAGGCGGAGGCAACTCAGGGGAGCATGTGACCCGAGGCGGAGTCGGCGCGGAGCAGAGGAACCGGTTGGAGTCGGGGAGAAGGAAGATCCAATCATCTCTAGTGGCCGCGGAGCAGATCCGGCTAGGAGACGGCATGCCAATGCCGGATCTGGGCATGAGACAGTCATCGGCGACAGTCCAAGAAGAGGACAGCTAGGCATGAGACGGACGTCGGCGGCAATCCAAGAAGAGGACAGCTGAGACAACTCCAGGACGAATGAGGCCGACGATGATGGGGAGATGATGAACTCCGCCGCCCAGACCATGGATTTGGGGATCTCGTGGATGGCGTCGAAGTACTGAGGAGCAGTGGCTGCTGCGAGGAAAGAGAGTGAATGGCTCTCTAGGACCAAGGAGAAGATAGGGCTGCTGATCGGATCCCTTGGGCTCAGCTGCTGCTACTCGAAGAAAGATACTGCCAGCTTGCTGGTACTATTGACATTAGATGCTGCCCCCGGGAGTAGAGATTGCTCCTCCTAGGGGCAGCTTGGGTGGAAGAAGATGGAGGCTAGAGTTTGGATCTAGGCTCTAATACCATGCTAGATTTTGGAAGAGGAGAGAATGACGGCTGAATTCTTGATGCTATTGCGAGCCCAAGGGGCAATATATAGTGTACAAAAGAAACCCTAGACTAAAAACCCTAGACTAGACTACAATTACATGACTACCCCTAACCCTTACATGACTTACACTACTAGCCTTAACAGGAGCTACCTATCACTGGACAAAATGTGTAGATGTAGCTCAACGAAAGCTTGAAACTTATTGTTCCTTCACTACCATACCAAAATACTTGTAGTTTTAAGAAATTTACTCACTACCTATAATTTTCATGTGACCCTAGATTCTTCACATATATTAATGGTTTACCTAAAGGACTTGTATTTAGGAATGGAGGAAGTAGTAAATAGATAACAGTATATGTGTTAAAGAGTGGAACTAACTTCAATTGATGATAGGAAATCAAAATCCTTTTCCTTGACACGTTCCTTTTCCTTGACATGTTCGGCTCCATCAATTTTCTGATAACAGACGTCAGGCATGAGGTATAGAATAATAAAACTTTATCAAAAATGTAGACATTCAACAAGAACAACTAAAAGATGAGATGGATCTGAAAGAAAAGTTCTGTAAGGGCATATTGACTTCAAGTTTCTGTTATGGAAGAAATTGGTGCTTAAAAATGGAAATAATGACGACAAAGATTTGAACAGCTAGAAAATTGGGTCATGTTTTCCTTCTTCCAATGGAATAGCTCCCACCCATTGGATCAGCCAATCAAATGGTCGGTCACTATCCATCATCGCTTCGAGGGTTTTCACAACTCCCTGCATCAAATGCCACCTCTCTTCCCCACTCACCCTTCTCCCCAAAACCTCCCTTTTCCCCCCAACACTTTCCTACCAGAGTTGCCATTTGCCAACATGACCAGCGCCAGAAGTGTAGCGCCATGTCCATATCATGTTGTATTCCTGTATGTACAGCCCTGCATATCCATGCAACCTAGATGCCCCTGAACCTGCCACCTCTCAAGTCTCAGGTGCTACCATCGGTGCTTGGCACGTTTTGTGGCCTTCCTCCCATCCTCCAACTCACTTTACCACTAGTTGGTGCCTAGCTACCATGCCAAAGAACCACCTATTCTCTGACCTGCTACCATTCTCAATCCATTTCCACACCATCATTGCTGGCCAATCGCCAGTGCTATCACAGCCCTGCCACCCCATCACCACTCACCGTCGGGCACTCCACTGGGTCGGGGGGCTGGTGAACCCATCAGGGGTTTGTGCAAAATTAGGATAGTGTTTTCCTATTTCTTTGATACTGTGTCCAGTGCTAAACTAAATGGACAGCAACCTATGAGATGTTCCCAGTACAAAAACAATGTACAGCTGCTGGACACAGGAGTAATTATGAGTCAAGAGTATCAAGAAACCTTGGTTAAAGAAAACTTACAAGTTTAAGCGCTAAAGGAGATGCGACTATGATATCAGAAGAGTAGAAGTTACTGTACAGTTTAACAGATTTCCTGCAGATGCATTAGTTCAAATATTAACTTTTAAAGTCTTCTGTATGTAAATATAGAATCCTAAAAAAATATCAATGTACTGGCAAAAATGAATTTAAGGGCATATACTTTGCTGAGGCATAAGATTTCACAGAGCTGAACATCAAAGCGTAATCATAAAACATACAGACGTCGAAACATTTTGAAACATTCATTTTGTCAATTGATAATTTGTTTACTAGAAGAACATTGCTTGCCAACAAAAGCATAGTAACTAGCTTTACTGGAGAGAAGAAGCTGAATATGATGTGTAATCACAAAACATACAGACGTTGAAACATTCATTTTGCCAATTGATAATTTGTTTACTAGAAGAACATTGCTAATCATAAAACATACAGACGTTGAAACATTTTAAAACATTCATTTTGTCAATTGATAATTTGTTTACTAGAAGAACATTGCTTGCCAACAAAAGCATAGTAACTAGCTTTACTGGACAGAAGAAGCTGAAGATGAACTGTCCTGAAAGCACTACTCTCTATCAACAGGCATTCCTTTCATTAAAATTTGCTAAGAGATCTTAGTTAGAAAAATGTATCAAAAAGCAGGCTACCACAAAGCTATAGTCGTTTCAGAGCCGAGATGTTCTGCCATCTTAAAAAAAATTACCCCATCACAGCTACTATTTCTTTATCGCATAGTGTAAATTACAACACTGTTAAAAGTGTTAAGTGCCATCTGCTATATTGTGCAATTGTTATGGGTTGCGTAAACAATAACAAGGCTTTTATCCCAGTACATGTTAAAAAATGTAAAACCATCAAAACAAATTTGCAAATTAATGACACCCAAACCACTACTGAGTGCATGTTGCCTACACTGATGCAGATATCATTGACCATGGGTTTGTACTGTCCTCCATCGCCTTTCATGTTTGCTGTCTAGTGAGTGTACACTTTATCACCATCAAGACCTTCAAGAACTTGTTGTTTTGTAGTTTAAATTGTGTAGTTTTAGGTTTTGTAAGTTCTAGTAAAGTTCTAATTGCAAATTGGACAGATTTTATTTTGTTTCACTAGTATCACATTAATTAAATAGAAGAAAAGCTATTAAGATATTAGAAACTATTACATAGATGACATTTTTAAATCAACACCGAAATGTACAATAGCTTCCTTCCATGACAGTGATCCACAAAAGTTGCCACTATGACACCTAAAACAGTGGTTAGCACAAGTTTTTTTGGGAATACAAATCATTTGCAAAAGTGACTTTTAAGAACGAAGACTATTGAATAAGTCAAGCAAGTGGCACATTATGCTTCAATGCTTGTTTTGTGGATGTAAAGATTCAGTAAAATCTAGTTAATTAGATAACTAAAGGACAATATAAAGATGAGAACAAGAAGTCATGGACAATGACACACAAAGTTCATTCCCAAATAAGGAATAAACCAGAAGATAAGTAGACCAATATGAATTTTATATTTCTGCAATTGGTTCTGCTGATGGGTTTGTCTATTCATTTAATACTCATGTTCGCTTCAGAAGCCTGTAATAGGCAACAGAAGGGAGAAAAGACATTTTTTTACTATACAAAAAAACTGTGGAGAGTAAAGTGCACACAGTTGAGTCTCCACTACTAGAAAATTATTACGAGCAATCATAAACAGTCTAGCACACCCACTTTGTATATTTTATCCCAAAAACAAAGTGATCTTCAGTATCTCCAGCAAAAAGAAGGTCAAAGTCTGTGGGTTTTGAACTATGTTCAGGCTCCTCCAGTTCATCATCTGATTCGCCAAACTTTTCTTTGAATTGTCCCATGGCATTATCCTATAAAAGAAAGAAAGCAATCCCTTAGCACAAGAAGGAAAATAATCTCAGTACCGGCAATCCTAAATTAAATTTACAATGATGGACATATCTGAATGGAGTTCATATATAAGTTTGTTGTGTATTTTGAAGAAATTGAAATTCAAATGTTTGCCTTAAAAAAATAAAACTGTACCTTTTGCGTCAGTGGGGAGAGTTGGATCAATCTCTTCACAATGCGTCGTGCAATGCTTTTAAGAGGTAACAAGAAAAGAACCTAAGGACATGTTTATAATACAAAAGAAAAGATAATTAAGTTGAATAGATAATGATAAAAATGACAAGTTTTATATAAATCATCCAGATGACAGTGTGCTAGGTAAATGCGCTGACATTTAAGATTTACTTAATAAAATAGTGCAATTAATACTCAACGAATTATCTATACCACATCACACACAGTGTCAAATTAGATAATGTTTGCTGAAATGTGTTCGATATCATCCAAAGACCTTTCTGAGTAGTGGTGCTATTCAGTGTGTATGTTGTGCGCCTGTGCCCACTATAATAACAAAGAAAACACTTGTAGTGAGTTGCGACCAATGAAATTATTTCTTATTGAAATTTCAGGGAAACAAACGAAGACCAAATGTATCTTATGCAGAATACTAGTTAAGGTTTATCATTAGTTCATTACTACACCTTGGTATAATGTAGTCAGCTATACAAAAAAAAAAGCAATTTGTTATAAATTGACATGAATTAGCGCAAGTATCATGCATGCTTAAAGCTTTGCTATAAATCCAAACTTCTCACGTCATCACCGTTATTTTCCAATGCCAACACATGCTGCAATGAAGAAACAAGACATTGTACATGTAAATAAATGGCAGGTCAGGTGTAGCATACTAAAATACACCCCAACATACAGCTAGATAGTAATATTCCAGATAATTAAAGAATTAGAAAAGGGATTAGGGGAAAAAGAGAGAGAAGGGGGTAAGTGGGCCGGGCCGAGCCAGCCGAGTCCATGCCGGACATAGCAGGGAGGCCCACTCGGGCACGAGCTTGAGCCCGTGCGCCTACAACTGAGGAGGGGGGTGGGGGTGTTAAGAGTTGTACATTCTCTCTCTCTTTGGGCCCATGTTTATATATACCCTCTCAAAAATGAATAAGATGCACAACTGCGAATAGCAAAAACCCTGGTCTCAATTATTCTAACATGGTATCAGAGCCATCTCCAACCCTAACCCTATTTCCATAGATGTCGCCATCGTCTTTGCCCCTCCTCTGCCGCAGGTTGGCGGGCCATGAGCCTCTGCCGACTCGATTGAGCGTTGCTTCGCTCCCCACCCGGATCAACGCCGCCGACTCCTTTCCCAAGAGACAAAGCTCTTCGTCACCACCTCTTAGGGCCAGATCCACAACTCGATGCACCTCCTCCGCTTTATCCTCACTGCGCCGCCGACTCCTCCTGAGCGACGGCTCTTCGTCACCACCTCTGAGCCGCAGATCACGACTCGACGCACCTCCTCTGCTTCATCCTCACTCGCCGCCGGGAGCTTCCACACACGCGACCCACGACACCCGAGCGCGACCGGATCCCCACCACTTGGGTCCGGCATCCTCTCGCTGTCTGCGCTTCTTGCCCCGCTGAGCGGTTGCGCGACCTCCTTGCCGCGTCTTTGCTTGATGTCGCCACCGCTTTTCTTGATGTCGTCGGTGGCACTGCTGCTAAGGAGAAACAAGGGGAAAACAAGAAGACCAAGAAGGAGAAGCAAGCAAGGGAAGAGAAAGGAGAGGAAGAAGTTAGGGTTTCGTGATGCAGTCCCGTTCGTCGCCAGACTTCGAGAGGTAATGATCTGGAAATCCTTGTTTTGTTGTTAGATTGATGCTTAATCGATGATTAGGTTAGATCGATAGCAGGATTTGGAAATTTAATGATGCCATGTTTCGATTAATTATGCTGCTGAGCCTTGCGAGCGAGTTTTGAGGTATCTACGTCATGTTTCATAACTTTGCCATGTTAAGAAAGTTGTGGGTTATTGTCTAAGCTTTCCATAGAATGCAAGATCACTAGATTTGGTTATGCGGTGTCAAAGTTATGACTTCTGGAGCTGATTCACATAGCGCTACTGAACAGCGTCGCTACTGTCTAGAATTCCATTGCCGTTAACAGCAGTCGTGTAGATTGTTTTATTTTGTACAGTAGATGGTTAAATTAAATTATGGGCATAACTAGGAATAGTTAGATAATTCTCCATAGTTTTCAAAAGTGGTAGTATTTGCTAGTTTTCGTGTGGTAGAAAAATAGATATAAAATTGTTAAGTCTATTGTTCTGTAATGTTCTAGATTGACCTTCAAGGTTAAAAAAGAGGACTTAGACGGCGTAATCAGAGAATTTTCATAACTATGAAACTGTAGAAAATTTTGTATAGATTCCAGAAAACATAGATTTTGCTATGTTGAGTTGTTTTATATTCATGTACTATTATTGTATGTTTTGGATGTGGATTATTGATTTTATCCAGGGAGTGTTGCTTCGAGTTTGGTGCCGCCTTTGTATCGCTCTGTTTTCCATGACTAAAAAAGTGCATGGTAGAGCGGTAGACATCAATTTGTTTGCCACTTGTCTTTACAATTGATTTGTTATGTTAATTATTTATTATTTATTTATGCTTATTTAAATGTCACGAACTCACGATAATAATGTCGGTGTGGTAATGATTATCACATAATGACAATGGATCATGTTAATGGATAATGGAAAATGTTGCATCAATTGTATTCATCATGACATGATTGCATGAGCCAGGTCAGTGAAGACGTCGTGTAACTATTCCGATGAGGTGGGTGAGAATATTACATGGCTAATCCGGAGAGCTCTAGATAAAATCCTACAGAGGTAGAGACCACGAGATGAAGAATAGTGGTTCGTCAATGGGTGATCACTCCGTTATACCATGGTTATTAAGACGGTAAGGCAAGGCAAGGCGACCCACCCCCCTCACATCTTTTAAGCGCTAAGTTGTTTGTTCATTGCTCTTTGCTGAGTCTTGGATTTATTCTTGCTTTTTAGTTGCTTTTATGTGAACATTGAACGCGACATGCATGGGGTGGAAGTAGCATATGTGCATCACACGCTATCAATCACATAGACATCTTTACATAGTTGATTTCACTAAATCTAGAGACTTAATGTTTTCATCTAGAGTTGATTAATAGACATAGTTATAATTAGCTTAATAATTGGGAGTTTGTTTATTTAATTATGGTTTGGTTATTTTAGTTGTTGCTAATCAATGTTCCTGGACGCATGGTTCCAGGCGTTCTCAGATGCGTGGCCCCGAGCGTTCTCAGGCGCGTGGTCCCGAGTGTTTCTTGGGCACGTGGTCCTAAGTTATGAAAGTTAATCCTTTATGCATTTATATTGTTATGATTGCCAAAATGTGACCTATTGTGGAGTTTATTGCTTGTTGGATTATTGGTAATTATGGTTTAAATTAGGAGTGAGAAAGGTTTATGTGACATTCTTGGCTCAGTGTTGAGCCGAGGTGTTACACAGATAGCGCTAACTAACTATATTTAAGTGTGTGCATGACAACAGAAGGGATTCCTGATTTTTCAATATATGTGTGAAAAAATACCTTTGGGCGTGTAAAACCCTGATCAAGGTATGAGTTATCATCCAAAATATCTTCGTTAGGAGCATTCCTAAGCTTCGCATCATTTTTAATGACAACATCTCTTGTTCTATGAACATGATTCAACTGCAAATATAATAACATTGCACAATAGTCAACATCACAACAGATTCAGTAATAATATGACCAAATAGGGATAGTAAAACTTACAGCATGCATAAGATATGCATCCATAGTACTGGAATCCACCGCACTACCCTTGAGATAAAATGGCTTCTTATTACAGTGCATTACGTCACGATAACTATTACCTGTAATAAATAATTAGGATTAGAATTACACTTAATATAAGTGAAAGTGTGCACCATACATCATTTTAGTGAGGAAATATGACATGAAGCCCTAATTTGGCTTAGTTTTGCTCCAGTATAGGAGAAACTAGGGATGAAAATGGAGTTGGTGTGCTAAAACCATATTGGTGACCATTCTTTTCCTCAAATACGGCTAGAACCTGGATCGAATACAGACACACACAAAATAATATTTAGGATAAGGGAACCGCAAAAGGTACTTTATGTTTCTATATGCCACAATTAACAATACCAACACCTGAAGGGATAGGATTAGGATTATTACTAGATATCGCCACTTCTCAGGAGCATTTCTAACATTACCTGTTTTAAGAAATGATGTACCGTATTTACAGGTTCAGCAAAGGCAAAAAATAGAACCTAACTTATTTCTAACAAAATATTTTCTAACTAGTTTCCATTGGATACAAGTGATGGAGTTGTAACAAACATAAATCAAGTAAAAGAAGTATTTTGATGTGGGATCATGTCAAGTCATTATCCAATTAAACTTATGGACACATTGCCGTTGCTGGGATGTGCTGCAAAATCTAGTCAGTAATAGGAATCTTTACTAATTCTAGCAAAATAGTTCTGTCATATTCCTCTAAAGAAGCAACTATTGATTTGTTAATATATCCAAAACTAGTAAAACGCGAGTGCTTTTAAAAGACACCAATGCAACTGGCAAACTCAGCACCCTTAATGTTCTTATTGAGTCAAGTTGTTTGCAAAATAAGGCACTAATTGTCAGACAACAATGAAGAGAACTTACAAAGTGAGAAAAACTTCAGTCTAGAATTCAAGTGGTCAGAGAGGGTATTTTGCCAATGGTCCCTCAACTTTCCTTTGACATCAAGAATATCACCATTAACTCCCTGAAAGAACAAAGCATTAAGGAGGGGTTCTTGAACTACTTAGAAAATCATCAATGCTGAGCCATGAAGAAGTGGTTGAATAACTCAGCAAAAATCATTTTAGTATGACATCCACTATAGTGAATCAAAGAGGCAAACGCATTAACTCAAAGCCAAATTGAAAGGAACAGGAACTAATATTTCAGCAGGCCCTGCCTTGACAAAGCACAATTTGCATAACAATGAAAATATATAAGAAATCAGGAAAACATGGGGATGGCTGTGGTACAAACACATCCACCATACTCACTCCTCAAAAACATAGGTAAGTTCCAGAACTGAATATAGGTCATAAGGTGATCTAAACACATGCTAAACTTGAAGAGTAAATAATCTTGAAAATTTTAACATGAACTACACATACGACTATCAAGGACTTAGGTTCAGTAACCCACATTTCAAGGAAAAGTAATATCAAAATAACCCTTCAGTTTATATGATGTACAAGGTCTGACTTAGTCTTCAAACATGGAAACCCACAAAATATTACCTCACATGAAAACCTAACAAAAACTAACTTTTTGAAGTGAATCAAAAATATTATTCGAGCAGTTGACTGAGCATATAAATTCAAAATACATTACTTGTGTTTTAATCAATAACTCATCAAGGTGTAATTCCCCAAAGTACCTGCAATTTTTCACCTGTTCCAACCCATTTGGATTTTGGAATGTCCTCTGCAGGCATCTCCCAATTAAATTTATACCTCTGCTTCATTAATGCATTGACTTCTTCATTTGTTATGATGTGACTAACATGACGTTGAAATGAACTGGAACATACAAAAGAGAGGGTGGTGTTAGAAAGAGTTATAAGAAAAGACCATGCATCAAGAAAAGAAAATGGAAAACAAATGGCTAGGATAGACATCCTTTTAAAATTCTGCTAATCGATAAGAATATATGGAATTTTTCAAGAAAAGTGCTTGCACAATTACTTTTCCACAATAAAAAATGACAAGGACAAACTTCCTCAGATCAAAATGGCAATAAAACAAATTATTGGATGATAAAAGATCTCTAACCATTAATTGAGAAAGATCATACAAAATTAACTAGCAAAACTGTATTACCGCTGGACCAAAAATATAGTAAACAGGTGACATTAAGCAAGCATTCTGAGAGCTAATCACATAGAAAAAAGATGGAGGTATAACCAAAAAATAAAGAATAGTTGATATATCATATAAAAATATACTACTTGTTCGGAGAGTCTCGAATCAGCTTCGCAATACGGTCATTAACCCTCCTAGTCAATGCAGAAAAAGGATGTGAAGAGTGTAGTATAAATAGCACCAACCATGAAGTTTCCCGTTCCCCAAAATCATCATTTTTATTGTTTATCATATCATGCGCCTCATCCTCACTGGAAACGTTGTACTCATCTTCTGTGTCATCTTCATCGCTCTGCTCTAGGCCTTGAAAGCTTCCATTGGATTGTTTCTCACTTTGAGCAGCCCCCATTGCCCTAGATTCAGTACTGAAGATTTTAGCTGCATGCAGTGCTCAAGTTTAGTAACAATAGATGCAAGCAGCATGAAGCAACAAAGCATCGGGAAAGGAAAAAAAGGCCTGATGGTGCACTTGCACATCATTATGCAAAGAATATTTTGACCCAGTCATAATGTCTTCGAAAACAACACAATTGTAGCATTAATAACCTCCTCATAGAACACATGGCTGGCCAAACCAATGCTAGCAACTTGCCATTTTGTGTTACTAGATGCATAGGGTTGGCGATGCATAAGCCAAAAAGATAGTTAAGACAAGTCACCACAAAAGTACAACTCTTAAAAAATGCCTAAATTTCCCTAGTACGATAGTTAAGAGTTTAAGACCTTAGGAATAACTGGCAAAAGCAAAATTTTCCTGCAGCAAATCTTAGATATCTAAGACAGCAACAAACTTACTTGGACTACTAAACCACGAGCTCCAATGGTAAGTGTTTCCAAAAAAAACTTTCTTTAATGATCGTATATCCAGATATCGAGATTGATACTACTACAGTATCTCAGCTTCTAAGTATAAGATGAACTACCTGAACCCGGTATTGAATTGCCATTTTCATCTGGGACTCATACATCACCCAAAGCCTCATCATCCAACCCCCCTGCATCCAAGCCCACAAAACCCCTGGTACCATGACCAATTCGTCGTACCACCCATTAACGCCTATTCTACTAATGCTACCCCACCACTATCTGCTGTAGAGAAATGATTAACACGCAACAAGAACCGAACCTGAACCAGAGTCCGGCGGCACCACTGCGGGCAGACCGCTGTCAAGCTCCCGCCTTTTGGGCTTCTCCTCACGCAACTCAGCTCCCTGCTTCGCGGACCTTGTCCTCTTCGCCCGCATCTTCTTCCCTTAGACCAAAGCAACAACAAAAAGAGGCGGGGAGAGCAAGTAAGAATATTAGAGATGGCAATCGGGTGCGGGTAATGCTCGCCCACACCTATGCCCACGATCCCGATTTCCCCCACAGGTATGCCCGCGAAGGACGACGGGCGAAGAACCTCACCCATGCCCATCGCCCGCGGGTACCCGTGAGCATGCCCATCGCCCGCGGGTACCCGTGAGCATGCTGGTCACACATAAAAAATGCATCACACATTCAACAACTAATCAAGTTCATCACAATTCACTAGTCAAGTTCGCCAAGACAACTAATGTACTCGAACACCACAGAAAATTGATCTAGAGCCTTGCTGTTTTAACATTTATGCAACTAATGTACTCGAACACCACAGAAAATTGAATCAGTGCAAGGCTATACAAGCCCTCCTTTTCTTTTTTCTGATTCGTTCATCGAACAATCCATGAACTTGCATTGCACGGGACAACAGTATTCTTGCCGACCGATTCACAAAACGCTATGGGATTGCATCTGATCTCTGCATACTTGAAATCAGTACAAGGCTTCCAGGCAGGAGGAGGCGACCGATTCACGAATCAAGAAAACTCACCGAGGAACTTCACCGAGCGGGAGGAGGCGGACTGGAGGGAGGCGGCGGCGGCCGGGGGATCTGGATCTGGAGGTGGCGGTGCGGCCGGGTGTGAGGAGGCGCTCCTTCGCGTGTTGGGGCAAGGATCGAGGACGGGGAGGAGACGACCGGACAGAGGAACTTCAACGAGCGGGAGGAGGCGGCCGAGCGGGAGGAGGCGGCGGCCGGGAGGATCTTGATCTGGAGGTGGCGGCGCGGCCGGGTGTGAGAAGGCGCTCCTTCGCGTGTTGGGGCAAGGATCGGGGACGGGGAGTGACTACGTGTTGGGGCAAGGGTCGTGTGGATGCTGGCGGCGCAGAAGATGTGGGCGGGCGGGGTTAATAGGGTTGGGGAGTGCGACGCCGATTAGGGGTGGGTCGGGGTAACGACTTATGGACAGATGGAGTGACAAGATGGATGGCCACCTGTTTGGTTGAATTGACGGGTAAAACTTAGGTCTTTCGGCTTTAACTACTGGATTTTATTCGAAAAAGTCGAAAGCTGAACCATTGACTGGCTTTTCTAAGCGGTTTTCTCGAAAGCTATTTTTCACGTACACGTTAGAAAGCCAAAAGTCGCCACGGGCCAGCTTCCACGGCTTCCCACCACCCCCTTCCGCATTTGCCCCTCGACTTCATGGAGTATTACCCGTCGAATGCCATTGCATAAAAACCCCTCCCCCGACCCGTCCGCCCACTCGCTCGACTCCCTCCCCCCTCTTCCCCCGTGCCATCTTCCCCCCTCCTCCCTCCCCTCTTCCTCCTGTGCCCCGTGCCCTCCTCCTCCTCCTCCTCCTCACCCCGCCTCCTGCTGCGCAGTGTCGCCTCCTCCTCCCGGCTCCTCCTCCCCAAAGACTCCTCTTCATAGATCCAGATCTGGATCTGGATCAACCCCGGCGCACTCCTCCTCCCCCGAATGGCGTCGCCCCGCTCCCCTTCTCCTCCTCCTCCCCGGCGCCTTCCTCCCTGGTGGCTTCCTCCCCAGCGCCCTTCTCCTCGACGCCCTCCTCCCCGACGCGCCTCCTCCCCCGACTCCATCCTCCCCTGATGTGGCACCTCTTTCCCCGACTCCGTCCTTCTCCTCCTCCCCCGAGTGGCGCCGCCCCTCTCCCCTTCTCCTCCTCTTCCCCGATGCCTTCCTCCCCGGCGGCCTCCTCCCCGGACACCTTCTCCTCGGCGCCCTCCTCCTCGGCACCCTCCTCCCCGACCAAATTTGGTGCCGCCGTTGGCGTGGTGCTCATCACCGCAGCAACTCCGGCCGTGAGATGGCTTGGCATTGTGATGGTTGTACAATCTCCCTTTGCAAGCTTGTTTGTGTGTTGTCCATTGTGAAATCCTGGATTGATCCAGTAAGCATGCATGCCTGTTGTTATAAAGAATCTATCCTTGTTATAAAATTTTTATATACCTAGTGTTGATTGAGCATCCTAAATTGGCAAGATTAGATATGCATGGTAGGAACTCATGGATGGTTGTTGAGCATGGTATGAACTCAGGCTAGACTTGTGTTATGTTATTGGCAATTATGATCATGGTATTGAAAATGATGAATTGCTTGGATGACCTGATACTTGATGAATCATATATGAATTGCATATTGTCCATTGACAGTACGAATCAGTATTGTCCATTGCACTGAATATTGTAATTTACATGTTTGCTGCAATTTACGATTGCAATGGATTTAGTCTAACATGATGAGGAATTGATCTCCAAGAGGCATAATTGAGTTGTAGTTTCATTTAAGATTTGCATGAACATCAGAGGAGAAACTAATATTATAGTGATTCCTTGATGAGCTTACTTGTAGTGTGCATATCACAATTAATCAGAGATCATTCGCTGCATGATTGGTGCATACTTGATTGATATTAGATCAGTAGTTTGTCAGCATGCATGTGGGTATTGTTGTACTTTTTATGGTGGATAGTTACATGGACCTTGATGCCCTGATCATAATTTTGAATTCTTTTGTATCAAATTGAGATATATGAATGTGATGAGCACTAATGCTGAACTACTGATCATCTTAATGTAGCATTCCTTTCTATATCAGTTTGCTACTTGGTTTACTTTCAGTATTTAGTTTGATATTGTTTAGTAGATGTACCATTTTTTGTGAACTTCACTAGTTAGTATGCACTCATGTAAATAAGAATAAATTCATTGTGAGGACCCCTGATTATTGGGCTTGTAATGCTTAGTCACCAATTGACCCTAGCATCACAAACAAAATAACCCGTGTCTTCGAGACATATATACTTCCCAGAAATGCAGTATACACATCCCTTTACAAACTTCATGCATCAATTCCATTCATTCACATAGAACCGAAGTACAACAACAAATCAGAAGTTAAAATACATGAAGGATAGTTAGTACAAAAGAGAGGCCAACCGGCCAAATACAATAAATACAAGGATTGAACAGCGAAAGCAAAAGTGCCATAAGATGGCCATAAACAAAAGAGCCAATCAGTGTGCCTTTAACCCACAAGGCAACCGACCGAACCGCCAAGCTAGTCGTCGAACCCGCAGCACATTTCACAAAAGTGAGGCACTTGGGGCTCACCTTCCTCCTCTTCAACAGATAGTTAAGCAAAGCAAATGAGTATAAAAATTGTACTCCGCAAGACTTACGTGTAGAGTAACAGACCTATACATATGCTACATGCAAGCTTATTTAAGTGGAGGTTGTATGTTTCATTTTCAGCACAAGGTAATTTTTATTTGCAATAATGTAGTACATTTAAAAGCAAGTTGACAAATCTGTTTTTAATGTTCAAATAACCGTAAATGACAACAATATAATAGTAGATAGATGGCCACAACAATCCTAGAAGTGACTAAACCATTAGTCACCACAACAATAGCATGAATTACCCATTCATGCCAACCATGTCAAAATTTTAATTTAAAAGGTTGTAGTCTAACTCTTGGAAGACCTCCCCCAAGCGTGTCAATAACCTAAGACGAGGCTATTCGAATAGTTTTATACTCTGCAAGGGTGTACCAATATACCCACACACCAGACCGCCTTTTTGCCAAGCTATTAAGCACACTTCTTAGGTATGTCGGCATGGCTAAGTCCTACGAGACATTTCCAATATTGTGCATTAACTGCGAGCCGCCCGTATAGATAGAAACCCATACGTTGTGTCGGAGTCATTGTAAAGTCTCGGTCAACTACCCGTCTCAGGTAAAGCCTTGGACAACTACAATGCTCCTCGAGGTGGAGAGCCTACCCGGAATCTCCACCACCGCACACCAAACAGAAGAACACATATCCTTTTTCACACAATATACACAACCCCCTCCTGCGACTCGGAGATAACGCACGCCAAAGTACTAAGTCAAGAGAGGTCACATATCCCTCTCGCGTGGTTAGCACGCAAAAATGCTTGGTTTAGTGTAACAAGATGTTCGGTCCTTGTTGACCCGGGCAAGACATCCACAAACCCAATAACCCACCATACAACCATTTGCACTTTTTGTTTTCCAAAACAAATTAGCACAAGGTGCTGAACAAAGAGTAATAACTTGATTTGTGTGATCTAGGTCATCGACTAAGTCGATAACCACCCAATTCTACCGGTAGCTAAGCATTGCTAAGCATGATATCAAAAAGATAATAAAAGAGTATAATTAAATCACCGGGCTCTAATTCACCAGCGATATTAGTAACTTATGTTTGTGGCAGGGGATAACAATTTGAGGGCAACAATGCAATAGGAGTAACTACCTCTAATCTAAAAAATTAATTTGACACAAAAGCATGCATACATATGATTTATAAACAAGATATTAGACTTGCAAATAATAAGAAATTTATGATCAAACTGCTTGCCTGTTTGCTGTGGGTCAATATGTTGCGGAGGATCACTTATGTTATCAATGTGTTCTTCGGAACCTAACGAGAAAGCGAAAAAGAACCGATAAGAACGAGTAAAACACAAAGACTCAACAGCAAACTTTCTCCAAATATTCTGAAAATTTTACAGTAGCAAGAGCATGATTTATAAGGAATTTAGCAATAAGAACCAATTGATTTGGATTCATAATACAAAAGATATGAGCAGAACAATTTTGCTCAGCCTTAAAAATAAAAAATGCTACTATTTATTGCACTAATATTTTAGCATAATTTTCTGGAGATATACTGAGGTTAGAATCATTTTTATATTGAATTTTAGTTAAAAATATAACTAACAAAATTTGAATCAACCGAAAAGGAATTAAAATGAAACAGTTATGCCTTTTACAAGTTACCACATTTTTCAGTTGACAAATAAACCTTTCGGGAAAATCAGAAATTAAAACGACGTGGACGAACTTGGATCGTTGATCTTGGATCCAACGGTCCAAGTGCCTGCGGGAACGCGCAGCGCGCGACGCTCAAACCCTAAGCGCTCACCGTTGGATGCGGATCCAACGGTTCACTGAATCGGGGCGTTGGGCGGTCCGAACGTTTACACGCACAGGAGCCGTTGATCTTGGATCCAACGGTCCACACGGATCGAACCTTTCGGACGGTCCGAACGTTCACTCGAATCGGGACCGTTGATCTTGGATCCAACGGTCCACAGATCAAAGCGTTTGTTCGATCCTGGGACGCAGATCTAGAGATCGACGGTCCACAGCGAACCACGTTCAAACGCTCGTCCCTGTTTTCATCCGACAAAACGACGGGGAAGAGAGGGTCGTCGCCGGCGACTCTGGCCGCGGCGGTGCGAGTAAATGCCCAAAATGGGTTGCTAACAACATTGCGCACCCCATGGAACCAACAATTTCAGCTATGGCGTTCTAAAACGCCAACAAGCCGGAGATGACAGAGATGACCGAAAACGGTCAAAAACGAAAATGACAAATGAGCTCTGCTGCGGTCCAAGTAAGCGGGTGCCAAGCAACTAGGGACTAAAGAGGGGTTACCTAAACACAAAGAGTGCACAAGGAAGGGTTGAGTCTGCCCCAGTGAAGAAAAATGAGGATTTCTGCCGAAAATGGGGAAATCCAAATTCAGTCAAGCCCTGAGCGAAAAGAACAAAATTGAGTGAGGGTTAAGCTTCAGAGAGTAAAGATGGAACAGAGGGAACAAAAATTGGAAGGGGAAAGCCCCTGCTGTACCGCCTTCACTGAAGCTCCAAACTCAACAATGGCGGCCGAATGGATTTCGAATGATTGCAGCTCAAACAAGCTCTTGGTTGCTAGCTGGAGTTGCGGAAGTGCTAAAGGAAGCCAAGGGTGAAGCAATGGAGCTTAAATAGCTGAGAATGGCAGTGAGCAACGGCGATATTTCTCCTCGGTCAATACTGCCATGAGAGCACTTGAGAGCGATGGGAGCAGTTGAATCATGGACTTCTGAGGGAGGAGCACGACGGGCATTTAATACGCGTAGAGATAGTCGTTTAAAGGTGATCACAGAGGTGACTGCACGCTGCTCGTTTTCTCCTCTGCTCACGCCATTCTTGGGACTCGGTAGCGCTCAGGCAGGAAGGAGATGACTTTTCCACCGTCGGATCGAAATCGAACGGTTCAAACAGAACGAGGTAATTATAACGATTCGATCGATTGCTTAAACCTGGGCCGTTGATTTGGATCATACGATTCACGTTGCGCGAGGAGTTCGTACTGTCCGGACGTTCACGTGAATCTGAGCCCTTGATTTAGAATCCGACGGCTCACAAGGATCGCGCGCTCGGATGGTCCGAACGTTCACGCGATCGCGGGCGTTCGATCTTGATCAACGGCGCTGGCGCTCACGCCCAAATGACCGAAGCGGTCGCGATTAGTTGGTGGGCGAGTCAAGTGGCTCGGGCCGAGTCGGTCGAACCAAGGAGCAGTGAAAACCAGTTAGGGTTTAAATTAACAGCTGATTTTTGAGGAGTTTGTTTAAGGTAGCAAACAAGCTCCAAAAATAATGAACTTTTAACTGGAGGTTGCTGACTAAAAGATTAATCGTACATAAACTTTCTAGAGATTTTCATGCACTGCATTTTTCTCCAGAAATTCCAGAAGGTTATACAAAGAGTTTGACCAATGTTTGACTTGCCTCCAAAATTATCAAATAATTTTTGAAAATTATGAGATAATTCAGAGGTGTCAAAAGTCATCCCTAGAGCTTAGGAAAAAGTTTACATGGGTTTGGCACAAGATCTTTGCCAAGGAGGTTTTTGATTGGAGTCAATTGAGGATTTTGATTTTTGATTTCCATAATTCCTTTACCAGAATTACAGAAATACTCATGGACTTCGAGATACAAGAAAAGTTTCAATTTCTTCTTATTTTTTTACATTTGAACACAAATCCATATTTGGGGATGTTACAAACCTCCCCCCTTACAAAAATCTCGTCCCGAGATTTGGCTCACTCGGTAAAGAAAGATGGATAGTCTGCGCGGAGACGATCTTCCCTCTCCCAAGTAGCCTTATTCTCAGAATGGTTCGACCACTGAACTTTGAGGAATCTGATGGCCCGATTCCTTGTTCTTCGTTCAGCCTCATCGAGTATGCGAACAGAATGCTTGCGGTAGGTCAAATCTTCTTGGACATCGAGAGTTTCCAACAGAGCTTCCTCTGTTGGAACACGGAGGCACTTCTTTAGTTGGGACACATAGAAAGCATCATGTACCCCCTCAAGTGCAGCTGGCAATTTCAACTTATAGGCAACAGCTCCTTTCTTCTCGATAATACGGTAGGGACCGACATATCGAGGAGCTAACTTGCCCTTGACGCCAAAACGCTGATGGCCCTTTAACGGAGTGACTTTGAGATAAACAAAGTCATTAGGCTCAAAGCTCAACTCACGACGACGGCGATCCGCATAGCTCTTTTGCCTGGATTGAGTACATGCGTGGCGATCACGAATAAGTTGGACTTAGCTCTCGGCCTCATTGATCGAGTCCGGGCCAAAGAAAGGTCTTTCGCCGATCTCAGACCAATTCAACGGGGTTCTGCACTTTCTCCCATATAAGGCCTCGAAAGGTGCCATGCCGAGACTAGCCTGAAAGCTGTTGTTGTAAGAGAACTCGGCAAAAGGTAAACACTTCTCCCAATTCCTTCCATAGGAAAGAACACAAGCACGGAGCATGTCCTCCAACACTTGGTTGACCCGCTCAGTCTGGCCATCAGTTTGAGGGTGATATGCTGTGCTAAAGGTAAGATGGGTTCCCATAGCCTCTTGCAAACTATGCCAAAATCTAGAGGTGAACAGAGAACCACGATAAAAAATGATCGTCTTAGGTTCTTAGGTACCCCATGTAAGCTCACGATGCGGGCAATGTAGAGATCTGCCAAAAGACCTACACGGAGATTCGTCTTGACTAGAAGAAAGTGTGCCACCTTGGTTAGCCGATCAATGACCACCCAGATGGCATCATTGCCCTTGGAGGTACGAGGCAGACCGGTGATAAAATCCATTCCGATCGAATCCCAGTTCCATTCATGAATAGGCAAAGGTGAAGCGATCCATTGGGCCCGATGCTCGGCCTTGACACGCCGACACACGTCGCACTCGGCAACGAACTTTGCAATCTCCCTCTTCATTCGGGTCCACCAAAATCCCTGACGGAGATCTTGATACATCTTTGTGGCCCCGGGATGAATAGATAAAGGCGAATTATGGGCTTCGCGGAGGATCAAATTCCGCAATTCCATGTCCTTTGGAACCACAAGGCGTTGCCCGAACCTTACAACACCATGCTCATCCTCAGAGAAGCACTTGGCTGTTTCGTTCTTGATATTTTCCTTTATGCTGTTCACTCCAACATCCGATTGTTGAGCGATCTTAATCCGATCCACCAAGGTTGGTTGCACAACAAAGGCAGTGAGGGAACCATGCTCAACCAAACCTAAGTTGAGACGTTGGAAATCCTCTAGAAGAGTGGGCTGAAGCTCTTTGAGCAATAAGGCATTGCAATGCGCTTTGCGACTGAGCGCATCGGCAACGACATTAGCCTTGCCCGGATGATAGTGAATACCCATGTCGTAGTCCTTGATCAGCTCCAACCATCTCTTTTGCATGAGGTTCAGATCTGGTTGGGTGAAGAAATACTTTAAGCTTTTGTGATCCGAATACACTTCACAACGATTACCAATTAGGTAATGTCGCCGGATCTTAAACGCATGAATCACAGCAGCCAACTCCAAATCATTGGTAGGATAGTTGAGTTCATGAGGTCTCAATTGCCTTGATGCATAGGCCACTACCTGACATTCTTGCATAAGGACACAACCGAGTCCTCGACGAGAAGCATCGCAAAAGATATCGAAGCTTCGATGAATATCGGGAAGAACGAGGACGGGAGCAGTGGTCAAACGCTTCTTGATTACTTGGAAGCTTTCCTCACAAGCATCGGACCACAAGAACTTCTTATCCTTCTTGAGCAATTCCGTCGCCGGCCAGCGATCTTGGAAGTTCTCGATAAGCGGCGATAATATCCCGCTAAACTAAGAAAACTCCGCGCCGGTCACCGCGTGGGTATTGTGAGACCCGGTTTATCGGGCTTGTAATGTAACCATCCATTCGGTCCTAGCATCACAAATCGGATAAAAATGAGACTCGAGACATGTATACTTCCAAAATGCGTTATACACACCTCTTTACAAGATTCATGCATCAATTCCATTCATTCACATAGAGCCAAAAGCAAAGCAACAACCAAAAGATAACATAAATACGGGATAGTTATTACACAAGAGAGGCCAGGCCAAATGACATATACATCTGAAATTGAGCAGTGAAGCAAAAGTGCCATAAGATGGCCATAAACCAAAAGAGCCAATCGGTGTGCCTTTAACCCACAAGGCAACCGAGCCGGACCGCCAAGCTAGTCGTCGAATCCACAAACATTTCACAAAAGTGAGGCCCTTGGGCTCACCTTCCTCCCCAACAAAGAGCCCGGCAAAGCCGGTGAGTACTTGGAATGTACTCATAAGACTTACGTGTGAAATGTGAGACACTGTACATATATGCAAGTTTTTTGAGTGGAGGCTGCATGTTTTACCTTTAGCATAAAGCAAGTTTTCATTTGCAATAATGTAGTACATTTAAAAGCAAGTTAACAAATCTGTTTTTATTGTTCAAATAATCGTAAATGACAACAATATAACGATAGATAGAAGACAACAACGATCTGAAGTGACTAACCCATTAGTCACCACAACAATAGCATGAATTACCCATTCATACCACCCATGTCAAATTTTAATTTTAAAAGGTTGAAATCTAGTTCTTGCACGACCTTACCAAGCATGTCCATAACCTAGGGCGAGGCTATTCGAATAGTTTTATCCTGCGGGGTGTACCAATGTACCCACACGCCGAATAGCCTTTTGCCAAGCTATTCGCACACTTCCTTGGTATCTTAAGACGGCTAAGTCCTCTGAGACATTTCCAATATTGTGTATTAACCCACGAGCCGCGTATGGATAGAAACCCATACGTTGTGTCGAGTCATTGTAAAGCCTCGGTCAACTACCCGTCGCGAGTAAAGCATTGGACAACTACAATGCTCCTCGAGTGGAGAGCCTACGGAATCTCCACCACCGCACACCCAACACAAGAACACATATCATGTTTCACACAACACACATAACCCCCTCCTGCGACTCGGAGATAACACACGCCAAAGTACTAAGTCAAGAGAGGTCCCATATCCTCTCGCGTGGTTATACGCATAAGCGCTTAGCTTAGTGACACAAGTAACTCGGTCCTTGATGACCTAGGCACCATCCCATTCACACCACCAGATCACGCCAACATACCATTGTGCCCAAGTCGAAACAGTTTTATTTTCAGTTTTTGACTTTACAAAATTAACAAAGCACAACGTCTTGGGACATAATGGAGTAACAATTATATTTGTGTGATCAAGATCATCGACTAAGTCGATGGCGCTAATACTACCGACATCTAAGCATTTCTAAGCGTGACATCGAAAAGACAATAAAAGAGCATAATTAAATCACCGGGCTCTAATTCACTAGCGATATTAATAACTTATGGTTGTGGTAGGGGATAACAATTTGAGGGCAACAATGCAATAGGAATAACTACCTGTAATCGGGAAAATTAATTTGACACAAAAGCATGCATACATATGATTTGTAAACAAAGTATTAGACTTGAAAGTAATGGGAAATTTATGATCAAACTGCTTGCTTGCTTGCTGTGGGTCAAGATGTTGCTGAGGATCAATTATGTTGTCAATGTGCTCTTCGGATCCTAACGAGAAGGCGAAAAAGAACCGATAAGAACGAAGAAAAAAACGAAGACTTAACAGCAACTTTCTCCAAAAATTCTGAAAATATTACAGTAGCAAGAGCATGATTTATAAAGAATTTAGCAACAAGAACTAATTGATTTGGATTCTTAATGCCAAAGATATGACCAAAAGAAAGACTTACGACCAGGTAGTGGTCGTAGAAGAACTTACGACCATGACATAGTCGTAGTAAGTCTTACGACTAGGTACAAGTCGTAGGAGAACTTCTGTTGGGTAATAGTCGTAGAGGACTCTGACCAAGTAGTGGTCGTAGAAGAACCTATGCCCATGACATAGTCGTAGTAAGACTTACGACTAGTTACAAGTCGTAGTAGAAATTACGACTAAGCTACGGTGATTGGTCGGAAATCCGACCACGAGGCAGCGCCTCCCGCTTTCGCCTGCCGGTGGCGTGGCGTCTCTCGACCACAATGGCGCCCGACCAAAGCGAGGATGAGGTCTAAAAGTTTAACGGTCAAGGCCGTGGCCGATCTTGGTCGGAGTATGGTTTGAAAGCGGCAGACGACCACGGAGTCTTGGTGAGTAGGTATGGCTCGGGAGAACTCTCGAGCGGACAACACCAAAGAACAACGAAAACACACCTAGGCTCCTATAGGGCAATGCGAAAATACAGTGAAGAAATGACCGAGACCCACGGAGTGCTCCGTGACAGTGGCCGAACGACGGCGGTAAGGTCCTCACTAGGCTCTGACTGAGCAAAGAGAGAACCAAACCGAGTGGCGTTAAGCTCGAGGCGGGAGCGGAGGGGCAAAGACTCGAAGAAGAAAACCTGTTTGCCACCGCCCCAAAAAACTCCACACTCAACAATGGCGGTCGAGGAGATTGCGAGGCTGCGGCTCAAGCAAGGCGGTGAGTGCTAGGCTGGAGTTGCGGAGGTGCTAAAGAAGCCAAGGGTGAAGCAATGGAGCTTAAATAGAGCAATAGCGAGAGCAGCGGCGGGTTTTCGGTTGGGTCAACAACGCCATGAGAGCACTTGAGAGTGATGGGAGCGATCGAATCATGGCCTTCGAGAGGAGCACGCGGGCATTTAATGCTTGCGAGAACTAGGCATTTAAAGGTGACCACGGAGTGGGCCGCACGCTATCGCTTTCTCCTCTGCGCCGCCGCCATGGCTGCTTCTTCTGTGTACGACGAGGAAGGAGAGCGACTTCGTCGATCGTCGGATTGAAATCGAGCAGTGAGTTAGATCGAGTGGGTTGAAGCGATCCGTCGTTTGGTGATCGAAGACCGTTCGATGCCGATCAACGGCTCACGACACACACCCGTCGGCCGCGGCGGTGCGATTAGTTAGTGGACCGAGTCGATGGCTCGAGCAGTCCGTTTGAACAGAGAACAGTGCAAACCGTTAGGATTTGAATCTAAATATCGATTTTGAGAATTATTTGAGGTAGCAACAAACTCCAAAATTTATGAATTTTAAGCTGGAGCTTCTTGTATGAGAGGAAACTCTCATAAAATTTTCAGAGACTTTCATGCACTGAATTTTTCTCCAGAAATTCCAGAAGAGGGAAAATAGGGTTTGACCAATTTTGACTTGCCTCCAAAAATTATCAAATAATTCCTAAAAATCATGAGATAATTCAGAGGTGTTGCCAAGCCTCCCTAGAACTCAGGGAAAAGATTTCGAAGGGTTGGGCACAAGATCTACGACAAGGAGATTTTTTATCAGAGTCAAATGAGGATTTGAATTTGATTTTTCATAATTCTTTTTAAAAGAATCACAAAAATGACCAAGGGCTTCAAGATGCAAGAAAAGTTTTAATTTCTTTGTATTTTCTTACATTTGAAACACAAATCCATTTTTGGGATGTTACAAAACCTCCCCCCTTACAAAAATCTCGTCCCGAGATTTGGTTCACTCGGTAAAGAAAGATGGATAGTCTGCACAGAGACGATCTTTCCTTTCCCAAGTAGCCTCATCCTCAGAATGGTTTGACCACTGAACTTTGTGGAATCTGATGGTTTTATTCCTTGTTCTTCGTTCGACCTCATCAGTGCTGCGAGCAGGATGCTCATGGTAGGTCAAATCTTCTTGGACATCGAGGGTTTCCAATGGAGTTTCCTCAGTTGGAACACGGAGGCACTTCTTTAGGTGGGACACATGGAACACATTATGTACCCCTTCAAGTACAGCTGGCAATTCCAACTTATAGGCAACAACTCCTTTCTTCTCGATAACACGGTAGGGCCGACATATCGAGAGCTAACTTGCCCTTGGCCAAAGCAGCGTGGCCCTTCAAAGGAGAGACTTTGAGATAAACAAAGTCATCGGGCTCGAAGCTCAATTCACGCAGACGGCGATTCGCATAACTCTTTTGCTGGATTGAGTACATGCGCAAGCGATCACGAATGAGCTGGACTTGGCTCTCGGCCTCATTGATCGAGTCAGAAGCCCAAAGAAAGGTCTTTCGCGGTCTCGGACCAATTTAACGGGTTACGCACTTTCTCCGTATAAGGCCTCGAAGGTGACATGCAGAGGCGGCACGAAAACTATTGTTGTAGGAAAACTTCGGCAAATGGTAAGCATTTCTCCCAATTCTTTCCATAGGAGAGGACACAAGCACGAAGCATGTCTTCCATCACTTGGTTGACCCTTTCGGTCGACCATCGGTTTAGGGGTGGAATCTTTGTGCTAAAGGTAAAACGGGTTCCATAGCCTCTTGCAAACTTTGCCAAAAGCGAGAGGTGAAAAAAGAACCACGATCCGAGACAATTGTCTTGGGTACCCCATGTAAGCTCACGATGCGGGCAATGTAGAGATCCGCCAAAAGACCTACACGGAGATCCGTCTTGACTGGAAGGAAGTGTGCCACCTTAGTTAGCCGATCAATGACAACCCAGATAGCATCATTGCCCTTGGAGGTACGAGGCAGACCGGTGATAAAATCCATCCCGATCGAATCCCACTTCCATTCAGGAATAGGCAAAGGCTGGAGCAGTTCTGCTGGACGCTGATGCTCGGCCTTGACACGACGACACACATCGCACTCGGCAACGAACTTCGCAATCTCCCTCTTCATTCGGGTCCACCAAAATTCCTGACGGAGATCTCGATACATCTTTGTGGCCCCGGGATGAATAGACAAAGGCGAATCATGGGCCTCGCGGAGAATCAAATTCCGCAATTCCATGTCCTTTGGAACCACAAGGCGTTGCCTGAATCTTACAACACCATGCTCATCCTCAGAGAAGCACTTGGCGGTTCCGTTCTTGACATTTTCCTTGATGCGGCTCACCCCAGCATCTGCTTGCTGAGCGATCTTAATCCGATCAACCAAGGTCGGTTGCACAACCAAGGCAGCGAGGGAACCATGCTCAAGCAATCCCAAGTTCAGACGCTGGAATTCCTCCAGAAGAGTGGGCTGAATCTCCTGGAGCAACAAGGCATTGCAATGCGCTTTGCGACTGAGCGCATCGACAACGACATTAGCCTTACCCGGATGGTAGTGAATACCCATGTCGTAGTCCTTGATCAACTCCAACCATCTCTTTTGCACGAGTGCGGATCTGGTTGGGTGAACAAATACTTTAGGCTTTTGTGATCCGAATACGCCCATAGCGATTCTGGATTAGGTAATGTCGCCAAATCTTAAGTGCATGAATCACAGACCAATTCCAAGTCATGGGTAGGATAGTTGAGTTCATGAGGTCTCAATTGCCTTGATGCATAGGCCACTACCTTGCCTTCTTGCATAAGGACACAACAGAGTCCTCGGCGAAGCATCGCAAAAGATATCGAAACTTTGATGAATATCGGGAAGAGCGAGGGCGGGAGCGGTGGTCAAGCGCTTCTTGAGTACTTGAAAGCTTTCCTCACAAGTATCGGACCACAAGAACTTCTTGTCCTTCTCGAGCAACTCCGTCATCGGCCAGCGATCTTGGAGAAGTTCTCGATAAAGCGACGATAATATCCTGCTAACCTAAGAAAACTCCACACTTGGTTCTGCAAGTAGGTTTGAACCATGAAAGAACATCGTGACCTTCTTTGGGATCAGCAGCTCGCCTCTGCTGAAAGAATATGACCCAAGAAGGCCACTTCCTTCAACGGAATCGCACTTGCGAACCGCATCTGGCGGTGCTCACGAAGCTTGCCTAACACAAGCCTCAGATGCTCATCATGTTCCTCATCGTTCTTAGAATAGATAAGAATATCGTCGATGAAGACCACGACAAACTTATCCAAATACTCCATGAATACCGAATTCATGAGGTTCATGAACAAGGCAGGAGCATTGGTTAAGCGAGACATGACGGTGTACTCATACAAGCCGTAGCGAGTAGAGAAAGGCGTCTTTGGAATATCTTCAGGTCGTATCCGAACTTGATCATACCCCGCTCTCAAATCAATCTTGGAGAATACTCGAGCTCCAGTTAATTGATCAAAGAGATCATCAATGCGGGGCAATGGATACTTGTTCTTTACCGTTACCTCATTAAGCGGACGGTAATCAACGCACATGCGCAAAGTATCGTCCTTCTTCTTTACGAAGATTGCAGGACAACCCCATGGAGATGAGCTAGGGCGGATGAAGCCTTTTTCTTGTAGCTCACTCAGTTGCTTCTTCAACTCCACCAACTCGTTCGGTGGCATCCGATAATGCCTCTTTGAAATCGGGGCGGTACCGGGAACCAACTCAATGACAAACTCGAGGTCTCGAACTGGTGGCATCCCTGGAAGATCTTCAGGAAAGACATCAACGAAGTCACGAATCATTGGGACTTCACTAATATCTAGGGCGGGCTTCGCTTCAAGCGCGAAGAGATGCGGACCTAGCGACTTGTAAAAGCGAACACGCTGCGCGAAGGACTAGATAGAAAGACACACTTCTTGGCACAATCGATTTGTCCCTTATGCTGAGACAACCAATCCATACCAAGAATTACATCTAAACTTGCTGAATGGAGAAGGATAAGATTCGCGAAGAATCTCACTCCCTCGATCTCAATTGGAACATCGCTACACTCAGATTCAGCTCTCATCTCCGAACCAGGAGAGCGAATGAGTAACGGGAACAACAATGGAGTAAAGAAGAGCTCACTAATAGCAGCAAAAAGACTCAGAAACAAAAGAATGAGATGCTCCTGAATCAAACAAAATAGTAGCGGCATGAGAGTTAACAGAAAGTGTACCCAACACGACGTCGGGTGCCTCCTGTGCCTCCTCTGCTGAGATGAGGTTGACGTGACCACTACCCATGCCTTGGGTAGTAGGGACTATCTTCAGGTCCTGAGAAGAACCACCTCCTTGCCCGCGTCCTCCATTAGGACGAGGGACTGCTCCTGTCTTCTTAGGGCATTGGTTCGCATAATGCCCCTTCTGGTTGCAGGCGAAGCAAGTGACTCCGGCAGCCGGGTTGCGGGGGCCACCCTACTGACTCGCAGGTGCACGTGATTGGGACACGGTGTCGGGACCCAAATATGCAAATCTGGACCCTCTGTGTTTTCAGCACTAGTCCAGGATCACGCTAGTGCACACAGTGTCAACATCGATGACATATCACATCCATACAACGAATATAAGAATAAACGAGTACTTTGAATAACAAATAAACGTTGGGACCTTACGGTCGAGTTTTACATTTATTAAGCCATGCAAGGCTGACAATAAAGAAATAAAGCTGCGGCCAGCGAAATAAACTCGATGGCTCCCATCAATTTACCACGAACAATGATGGGATCAAGACCCTAACGATCAACCTTCGTAGAACTCTTCTTCAAAAGCGGTGACGACTCCTCCATACATTGATTTGTTTAGCAAGTGTGAGTACACCGTACTACATAAGTCATACCACGAATGCAATTTATAGATGATGGCTTATTCCAAAGGAATGGCTTACGTAGTTATTTTGCGAAATGCAACATTTGCAATTGAATACAAATAATAGATTGAAAGCGTAATTTAAAACAAATAGACAATAATAAGTTAACAATTGATTTACATAAAGGACACACAGTCTAATCAAGTTCTTTCACAGGTGAACAAGTTATCTCACCACGGTGACCCTTCCCAATTGTTTTATGAAAATCTACCCTCATGTGAAATTCGAGCATGTCCATAGCAGAGGACGCGGCTATTCGAATAGATTGGTTTTAACACTCTGCGGAGGTGTACACTTTACCCACACGATATAACGATGTAGCGATCATCGACCATAACAAAACCTTTCGGAGACTTCATCTCAAACAATGACACTCTGGTGTGCTTTACTGCCGTCAATTTGTACACCTGACCCTTGGAGCGACACACACCATTGGGCGGGGATCACGTGACGAGTCGCGATGTGACCCAAACATAGCGGTACACACCTCCGACCCATCACATAGTTTAAATACAACTGAGTTGTCAATGTCAAGACTCCATAACTTACTAAGTCGGGCCCGGCCCATACTAGGCATGTGGTGCGTGCAGTAAGGCCAGTTCAATGGCGCACAAAGTTAAGTCCTTAATTGACTAAGGCAAGACTTCGATTTTAACCCAAATCACAAAGTTTATAGCACACGGCTCCACCATTCACACAGATCCACCACTTGCCTCGGTCTAAATCTTTTCCCACCACGTTGATTAAGTGCAACACATGCCATCAACGAGTAACGACCTACAACACACAGATTCATCACACGTTCCATAATCACTTAGTCAAGTTTATAATTGCAACTCTCACATGAAATGATGACTCGTGGCATGGCTAAGCAGTCTAATCGTATCTAACCAACCCACGTTGGTGCTACGATAATACCAACTAATAATTAACCAACATAGGGTGACAAAAGATCATGGCATACAATAGACAAGGTGGCATAACAATTTGGATTAATAACTACACCCAAAAGCATTTAAATAAATACTTGAAATAGAATGCAATACATTGAAACAAAGTATTTTGGCGGGTTCAATATGATCAAAGGTATAACTTGCCTTGGAATAGGTCTAGATATTGGTCCTGGTCTTGAGGTGCTCCTTCTTCTGGAAAATTCCCCGAAGTATCGACGTCTACTCGCAAATGAAACAAAAGAAACAAAAATAAATAAATAACAGAGGCAAAACAACTCCAAAAATTCAAATAAAATTCACCATTAAATAGATCTTAATTTTATATGAATTTACAAATTTGAATGGGCTCAATTGGACTTCAGATGCAAAAGATATGGGCTTTGGAAGATTTAAAAATCAATTAAACCCTAATTTGGATTTTCTCGAATTTCCCGAATTATTTTTATAAAGGAAAATCGAATTATTGCGCAATGCTTGCGTCGGTAGAAATTTTCGAAAAAGAATTATATTAAAAGAATTACGACATGTGGGACCCACTTGTCGCTGTACACGACTCACGGTGGACCAAATCCACCGAGCCTCTGGATCTGGTCGGGGTTGAGGTGGTGCACCGCGTCGTGGTAACGACGCGCGGCAATAACGAGGTGACTGCGCACGCACTTGGGTGAGGTGGGCCAGCGCGGGCTACGCCACATCGGATCGGCAACAGCGGTGGCTCGGGAACCAATAGCAGCAGCGAGCGGCGCGACTTCGCCCGGCGGTGAGTGGTGCCAGCGTGTAGAGGGGATTATTGCGCTTTGATAGCCTTGGTTTGAGTACACAGGGTTAACGGAGATGGCGGCGGCGAGGAAGAAGCGGCGAAGACTTCGGGTTGTCGGACGGAAGCTCGGCGATGCTCGGCGACGAAGGTGCGCCGCGAGGTGGCTGAGGCTTCTTGATCCTAGCAGTGCGATCGGTGGAGCAAGAGGCGATGGCGGCGGCGCAATCCACCGGAGAAGAAGCTCGGCCGAAAACCCTAAAGCTTGAAATGCGGCGGCGCTAGAGCGTCAGGCGGCAGAGTGGCGGCTAAGGGTTGCGGAGGTCGAGCGGTGCTAAGGGGTACTTATTGTTGGGCCGTAAAAGCGACTAGAGGGGGTGAATAGAGCACGCTCACTTTTCACAAGTTATGAACTCAATACAATTTAACTCCAATAGCTATTAGAGAGCTATGAAGATCAATATACCAAGATCTGTGGAAGACTAGTATTGAATCAATTAAACCCTAAGCAATATAACAAAATCAACTAAGATTACCAAGACTCACGGCACGGCGGTCGGCCGTTATACTCAACCGGTCGGACCGATTGCTGTGATCGATCGGCCCAGGTCTTTGTCTTGGCGGTCGGACGCTCAAAATCGATCGGCCGGTGATGACGGCGATCGGCCGGCCGACTCGAGCCGATCTGCAATAAGAAAATCGGCCGATGGCGAAGTTGCAATTAGGTGAAACTTTTGATTCTCAACTCCAATCTTTATGAAACTTTGCACACACCTTCTATATGCTATTGAGGACCTATTCAATCGAATATTATGATAATTCTTGGAGCGATCTTGAGCAATTATCAATTGATTAACGAAGGTCTAAAAGCGGGCAAGAACGAAAACTTGATCCTAAAGCTTGTTCGTGAGGATTGATGATCAAGATGATGCTAGATAGATTCACACATATCACAGCAAGCTAATTCACGTGAAGGAATCAATCACAAACTCGCGGATCAAAGAAAACCTAAAATCACCAAATTGAAAGCAAGAACGAAAAGAGACTTATCTCAAGCAAACCTTGCATAGATTGATTTCGTGATTGAAGCTGGATTACATCCACACCATCATGGATCAGTAGACAATCAAGGATCACGAAATTCACCACAAACCATCTCAAGCCCTAGCCTCCACCTCAACTCCCCTAAAGACAATTAGGGTTTTGAAACATAAAAAGGCGAGAGAGAGAGAGTGCGACCACCATCTCCTCCTATTTATAGTGGAGGCCTAAAACTCTTAGGGTTTGACTCTCTTGGGCTCCCGTTAAGGCCCACTAACAAACGGGTCACACACGCACGCTTCGCGAAGCGCCGTCTTTAACCTTTTGACCTAAACCGCTTCACCATGAGTCATGGATTCGCCAATAGGTCACAATTGTCCATCTTGTGTCACGCTTGAGTCGTTGACCTCACCCGGCATCGTCGATCGTTCTGGACCTCAACTCTTCAAGTCTAGTCCCGATTCTCCTCGCCGTTGACCGTCGTTGACCACCAAGCTACCTGCACAACCACAGACAAGAAAACACGGATTCGGGAACAAGTTCTTCACAACTTGACCCATGTTAGTCAAAACATGCATCATGCAAATCATATGCCATGAAACCAATGACTTTGACCTAACAAAACAACATCTCCACGAAGTTGGCGGATATTTAAGTTACTCTGGGTCGGCCGCTCGGGTGGCGGTCGAGACCTTCCATGGCGGTCGGACCGCTCCACAATGAGCGGTCGGACCGCCCCTTAGGACTTAGCCGAAAATCAAGCTCCCAAATTCCGAAACCTTCTGGAAACTTTAAACCAATAGAACTTTTCACTGGAGACTCCAAAAATCATGAGACCAAGTGCATTGGGATCCCCTTACTTGTCTACAACACCTATTTTTGGCCCAGCTCGATTTGAACATTTTTGGTCATCGCCGGTCAAGCCGCCCACTGGCCGGTCCGACCGATATGGGACCGATCGGACCGCCGATGCAAGGACCGGTCGGACCGCCCTGACGATAAGCTTTGTAACTTTGTCGAAAGCGTGAAGCGACAAACCGTAAACGCCATTGCCAATTGTCACATCATCCTAAGATCTGGAGCATATCCCCATGAAATCCACAATCTCCCCCTTGATGAACACATTGGCAATTATCCAGAAAATGTAAGTAAGAGATTTGAAAACGAGTTTACTCGCAGTTTTCGCACAAAGGCACAACTTGGTCCATAAGCAAGAAAAAGCAATGTAAGTGACCAAGCTGGCATCAGAATAGTGTAGGCATGTGAGACAAAGCAAAAATAAGCATAAAAACTTTGATTTCCAGAAAAGGGTCAAAAATCTCACATAAGGTCCATATGAAAGAACAATTGTTCAATTGACCTATGATCATTGTGAGGATAAAAGAATGCAATTCAAGTTCAGAATATTCAATAAGACAATAAGAATACAGCTCAAGAACTCCCCCTCACTATGATCCTCAAATTTCAAATTTTCAGTTTCTCCCCTTTGTATAAACTTCTCCCCCATTCTTCTCATTAACACATCTTCTCCAAATAAGAGTAGCAAAGAAATATTACACATCATCTCCCAAAGAAATATCTTTTCATTTAACACATCCTCTCCCCCTTTGACAATGGATTCATCAAGGAATCACACCTTCCTCTCATCCAGAGATAATAAATATAGAATAAAGGAAGAAGCAGAAACAAAAGAAGCATAAAGAGGAATATGCATGAAATGTAATGGAGTGACTTCAATTTTTGTATTTTTCAATTTTTTTTTTTTTTTGATTACAAGAAGCTTTGGAGATTACCCAAAAGAACAAGCTAGTATCTCGAATTTTGCACAAGCGACATATCAAGCTGACAGCTTAGCAAGATCATGGTAAGACATATATATCAAAGCTAAGCACAAAGGCTCAAAAGTAAAGCGATAGATTTGATCAATTTAAGCAAATCTTCAAATTGACAAGTTCATCAACGAGGATCCTAAAGTGAAATTGGCCATGTCAAATGTCAAAGTGAGATCAAAAATCTAACAAAGACCACATTAAGAGTCAATCAAGTCCGTATTGAATCATTTTGCTCAATATTTTATAGCGCCCATTTGTCAACATTTTTCTCATTTGCATTGAATATTGAAGTTGACTAATGATCTAACTTAGTGACAAGATCTGGACTAGGAGCCATCCACAAACTCATCCTAAGCTTGACCAAAAGTTGATTAAAGGTATATCTTAGTAAAGAAGATCTGGACTAGGAGCCATCCACAAACTCTTTCTAAGCTTCTCAAGGCGACAAATCTTGAGGTTCATGTCATTTCGACAAGCGGTCCCCATGAGATCGTCAGGTTCATCAAACTATCTCCAAGTTCATGTCATTTGACAAGCAGTCTCGTAAGAATAGTTTGGCACAATTTAAGCATAAGACAATCTTGATTTTCATTTTTCACATGAGTACGTTTAGAATCTCAAGAACACAAAAGCTCAAGTAATGGTCAATTCTAGATCAAAGAGCTAACAAAGCAATTCTGACAGAGCCAATGTCACAAGAGGAGCACTAATTACGCAACTCGCTAAAACATCCACAAATTGCAATTTTTTAGTTTGAGTTGTTTAAAAGGTTCTAGCTCATATAGCAAAGACTTAGCTACACATGTAAAAGCATGATAATTCTAGCAAGTCAAAGAACTAGACATGACATTGAGCAAGAATTGAAATACAAAAGCTCTAAAGGGTAATAGGCAAAGCTTCATCAACTTTAAAAGATAAGCTGAAAATCTTATATTACAATGCATCTTTTTGGATTTTTCATACCACTTGTTGGATTTTTCATATGAATGCAATATGACACTATGAGATGCAATTAAAAAGCCTAAAAATCTAAAAAGTTCGAAAAGATCACTAAGTTCAGAAAAAGAACAATAAAAGATCAAAAGAACAAGGAAAGATAAGAAAAAGATCAAACTCCCCCTCAAACCAATCCATAAGGATAAATTACCCTAACTCACTTCTTAAGGAGGAAAATGCGGTTTGATCTAAAGGCTTGGTAAGAATATACGCCAATTGAGCTTGGACTCTACAAAGTGCATCACAATATCACCTTTTCAACATGATCTTTAAGGAAGTGAAAGCGAATGTCTATGTGCTTAGTCCTAGAATGTTGCCTTTGGGTTTTAGCAATATTAATAGCGAAGTGTTATCACGAAAAAGAGGAACACTAGCAAAGTTTAACCCATAATCTTTCAAAGTAGGCGTCATCCACAAAATCAGCTCTGACAACTAGCGTGACTACATACTCGCCTCAGCGATGGATTGTGCAGCAAGACGCTTCTAGAAGACCAAGATACAAGAGAAGTGCCTAGGAAGTGACAGGTGCACGAGTACTCTTCCTATCTAGCAAACGACCCATAAAATCGAATCGAAAAAACCTCTAATGGACAAAGCTGAAGAGCGGGAATACCAAATGCCATATAAGAGGGTAGAGTGTAAATACGAATATAAACTTAACGGCTTGGCGATGGGAAGTTCTCGGAGGCGCTGAAATCTTGCACAAAGACATACGGTGAAGTGAATGTCGGTCTCGAGGCCGTCAAATCTGAAGGGAGCCGATCATCTTTGCGGTACTCGCGTTGATCCACGACTTCTCCTTCCTCATCTGGATCCAAAGCGATCGAAGTTGCCATGGGAGTGGAAATTGGCTTGCGATCACCCATGTTGAAGCGTTTGAGTAGATCTTTAGTGTATTTCGTCTGATGGATGAAAGTTCCTTCCTTGCATTGCTTGATTTGAAGTCCCAAAAAGTAATTAAGCTCTCCCATCATACTCATCTCAAATTCCCTGGACATAGTGTCAGAAAAGCTGGAAACAAGAGCATTAGAGGAACCACCAAAAATAATATCATCCACGTAAATTTGAGCAAGCAAGAAGTCATTTCCACGCCTAAGAATAAAAAGAGTTTTATCCACTTTACCCATCTCAAAGTCATTTTTAAGCAAGAATGTCTTAAGTCTATCATACCAGGCTCTAGGGGCTTGTTTAAGACCATACAATGCTTTAGATAGCTTGAAAACACGATTTGGATATTTGGGATCCTCAAAGCCAGGGGGTTGCTTAACATACACTTCCTCATCTATGAAACCATTTAAAAAGGCACTTTTAACATCCATCTGATATAATTTAAAACCTTTTGATGCACGACAAATGCAAGCGAGAATGCGAATGGCTTCTAGTCTAGCAACAGGAGCAAATGTCTCATCAAAATCTAACCCCTCAACTTGGCTGAAACCCTGAGCTACCAATCTGGCCTTATTTCTAACCACAGAGCCATCCTCACCTTGTTTATTCTTAAACACCCAACGGGTTCCTATAACATTATGACCACTAGGAGGTTCTACTAGGTTCCAAACTTTATTTCTTTCAAAATTCTCTAACTCCTCATGCATGGCATTTACCCAGCTAGAATCAGATAAAGCATGTGATATATCGCGGGGTTCAAAAGAAGCAACAAAAGCCGAATGAGAGTAGAGATTTGGATCATTATACTGGAGCGAGTGACTCGCTCATGTAGATTACCTATTATGCACATTCTCCGAGGATCTTTGTCTCTGAATCGAAGTGGGCGCCGGGTGAGATGTCGTTTCTTCGACCTCATGAGTCACTGATGATGATGATGCAGGCGAGAGCCTCAGCGAAGGTGAAGTAGGCGTGCGAGTTCTTGTATCAATATGGGCGCCTCGGCGGCGAGATGAGGAATGACATTAACCGTCCTCATCTTCCTCCACAAAAATACTCTCATCACTGTAAATCATCGTAGCAATTGATCTAGCTCGGGGCTAGTCTCATCAAAAGTGACATTACAAGTCTCTGAATAATGTTAGTCTCGATATTAAAAACTCAAAACCCCTCGAATGAGCGGGATAACCCGAAATATCCCATCAAAAGTTCTTGATTCAAATTTATCTAAATTGCTGTCTTAAGAATAAAACATTTTGATCCAAAAACTCGAAAATGCGAAGCAGAGGGTTTTCTACCAAAGCGAAGCTCATAAGGAGTCTTGCCTAAAGAAGGTCTCAAAAAGACACGATTGGCAATATGACAAGCGATAGCAATAACCCATTAAAATCTCCTCGGTGTGTTATACTCATCTAGCATCGTCCTAGCCATTTCGACCAAGGTCCTATTCTTCCTTTCCACCACGCCATTTTGTTGAGGGCGTGTGGGAGGAGAAGCGATGCTCAATACCACGCTCGGCACAAAAGAAGCAAAAGAAGCATTTTTGAACTCCGTGCCATTATCACTGCGAATCGCTCTCAAGGCACCGAGAAGCTCGAAGCCAAGCGAAGAACAAGGTCATGAAAATAACCAAAAGCTTCATCTTTTGAAGTAAGAAAGAACACCCAAGTATATCTAGAAAGATCATCAACTATAACAAGAATATACCATTTTCCACCGTGGCGAGGACTCTAGCGGGACCAACGGTATCCATATGAAGCAAGCGTCACAGTCAAATCGGTCATAACCATAGTCCTGAGAAGGGTGTGGCGGCAACTTGTTTGCCATGCCTACAAAGCGCATCTGACATCTTTGGCGACTTTGAGCTTAGGCAAACCTCTCATGAGATCAAGGTTGCTAACTCGTGTCGGATGATCAAAACCAATGTGCCCCAAGCGTCGATGCCAAAGCGAAAATCGAGAAGACGATGTAAGCAAACATTTAAGAGATCCGGCAAAGAGATTACGAAAAATCGGCTCAAAAATTCTACCAACTCTAGAGATTCCAAACACAAGCTCACGGTAGAATCAAGCACACGACAAGCATTTTCTTAAAAGCAGTCTCATAACCATCATCAAGAAGTGAGAAAGCAGAAGAAGATTATACCTAAGCTTGTCCACAAGAGCGACATCCTTTAGAATGAATTTGTTGTTTACCCTAATTGATCCTGTTCCTTCAATTAAGCCCTTGTGTATCATCTCCAAAGGTGATGAAGTCATCACTGTTGCTCGCGTGAAAGAGGTGAACCATTTTGAGTTCGGTCATGTGGCGTGAACATCCGAGTCAACGAACCACGTGTTCTTCCCTTTCGCGGTAATCCTAAAAATCAAGGAGCAAAAGAGCGATGTGTCTCAATCTGGGATTAGATAAACAAGATTTAGGAATCGATCTTGAGACACACGTCTGAAAGGAGTATACAAACCGTAAGTACTATCCTTGATTTCATTTAACATTTGATTATGAGCAATGTTCAAATTAAAATGAGACTTGAAGCATCCATGGGCGGTCGGCCAAACTTTGTCTTGTGGTCGGGCCGGTGACCAAAACGGTCAGACCGGTGACCACCAGCGGTCAGACCGCCAGTCTGATACACATTAGAATTAGGATGTCTAGAAACATAATGATTTGCATGAGATAAAAATCCTAATCCAGGTTTATTCTTTTCAGTGTTACCATGTCTCATAAAAGCTCTAGGTTGCATGAATGAAATTCTATCAAAATTTTTCCTATCATTTTCAACCTCATGTGAGTATTCAATCAAATGTCCATTTTTTTTGCAATAAGTGCAATGGTACTTGGTACCACTAGAAGACGCACCATTTGAATTAATACAAGGTTGGGCAAAACCTGCAGATTTAAAAGATGTTTTTGCAGGTTGGGTTTTGAATTCAATTAAACCTTTTTCCAAGACTTGAATGACTTTTGGGTTTGAATTGTCTTGAAAAGAATTGAATCCTAAACCTTGCTTCTTATAAGGAGTTTTAGACTTGTCAAGAATCATGTTTAATTGTTTCTTACCTTTAGAAAATTTTCTAATGTATCATGAAGGTAAGCATTTTCTTTTCTCAAGTTAACACAAGAATCACAAGTTTTATCCATAGATTTTCCTTATACAAAGCAATTTCAAGCTTAAGAGTGGAACATGAAGCACAAGTAGTATTTTCAATATTGTCCTTAAGCTTAGCATATTTGACTCTAGCGACTTCTAAGATATCTTTGATTTCACGTTCTTTTCTAAGCATGAAGTGCAAGGGCTAGAATCAAAAACATCAAAAGCAATCAATTTACTAGATTCTAAACATTTTTCACAAGGAACACTTTTAATTTCATTTAGTTCAGATTTAGCATTCTCAAGTTGTTGTACACAAATATTATGAGCAGATTGTAACTTGGTAATTTGAATGCATAGCATGACAAGATAAACATTCATCGAGGTTCAAGAGTCTTAGCAGGTTTTAAGCTCTACTTTCAATTTGCTAATTTTTGACTCTAATTTCTTATTTTTGTCATAACAAATTCAAGCGCTTCATCTTGACTAAGCAATTGCTCAACTATAGAATCATATTTAGCGAAAGCTCATCATAAGAAAAAGATACCTCATTATCATCAATGTCGTCAATGTCGACCATGAAGCACATGCCGGTGAAGTCTTTGGCCTTCCCTTTCTTTTTACCTTGAGGATCTCCTCCTCCTTGTCCTCCTCACTCCCGGTATCCACATCGCTCAAGGATTGATCCTCAAAAGCGGCAAGGACCGGTGGCGACCTTCACAAGCTTATTTGCCTCATACCTTGATTTGTTGAAAGGAGGCTTCTTCCAAGTGGCTTTCCTTCCTTATGATTGCTCTTACCTTTGACTTGGGGCAATTTGCGGATATGATTGAGCTCACCACATTCATAGCATGTTCTGGACCACCTCTCTTTTGTTTCTCACATTATTGTAGGCCGTGTGAATTTCTTAGCTAGAAGAGCTAACTCTGTTTGAGAATACTTTCAAGCTCCTCTTCATGAATAGCGGATAAACAAGCAAATGAAAATCGAGAAGAAGATTCACAAGAGTCATCAAAAGCCTTTTTGAGAGGATGCGCTACCAAAGCTAAATTATCTTTCTTAGGATGATCAACTCTTTTAATTTCATGAGTCTTGAGTTTACTATAAAGCAATTCTAAAGTAAGACTTGAAAGATCAACATTTTCTTCTATAGCGGTAGCTTTCATCTCCCACTCCTTGGTGTTGATTGCGGCCAAGAGATGGGTGGCATTTTCAGATTGAGAATATTCAATATCAACGACTTTCATTTGATTAATTACTTTATTAAAGCGACTGAAAATGTCATCGATGCTCTCTCGGGCGCATCTCAAATTTATTGTACTCACGCTTATAAGCAGTTTGGCGCACCTTTTGATTTGGGACGAACCCTCATGATATGTTTGAGAGTGTTCCAAATTTCATGCTTGTGATTGAAAGATTGCAAATTCTATCATATTCTTGTCTACCAAGTGCACCATATAAAAGATTCTTAGCCTTATTGTTGTTAGCCAAAATAATTGCGAAAGCGGTGTAGCAATTTGGGAATAATCAAAGGATCTCTAACAACATCCCAAATAGCTTGTCCTCGCTCTCAAGAAAGACTGCATCGATTCTTCCAATAGGCATAGTCGTGCCCATCAAAGATATGCGGTTTAGTAGAAAACTTATCCATCGCCAAAGTTCGGTGACGGTTAAGATCAAGATTGAACTAACAGGGCTCTGATACCACTTGTTGGACCGTAAAAAGCGACTAGAGGGGGTGAATAGGAGCACGCTCACTTTTCACAAGTTATGAACTCAATACAATTTAACTCCAATAGCTATTAGAGAGCTATGAAGATCAATATACCGATCTGATGGAAGACTAGTATTGAATCAATTAAACCCTAAGCAATATAACAAAATCAACTAAGATTACCAAGACTCACGGCCAGGCGGTCGTCCGTTATACTCAACCGGTCGGACCGATTGCTGGCGATCGACCGGTTTTGTCTTTGGCGGTCGGACCGCTCCAAAATCGATCGGCCGGTGATGACGGCGATCGACCGGCCGACTCGAACCGATCTGCAATGATAAAATCGGCCCGATGGCGAAGTTGCAATTAGGTGAAACTTTTGATTCTCAACTCCAATCTTTATGAAACTTTGCACACACCTTCTATATGCTATTGAGGACCTATTCAATCGAATATTATGATAATTCTTGGAGCGATCTTGAGCAATTATCAATTGATTAACGAAGGTCTAAAGCGGGCAAAACGAAAACTTGATCCTAAAGCTTGTTCGTGAGGATTGATGATCAAGATGATGCTAGATAGATTCACACATATCACAGCAAGCTAATTCCGTGAAAGAATCAATCACAAACTCGCGGATCAAAGAAAACCTAAAATCACCAAATTGAAAGCAAGAGCGAAAAGAGACTTATCTCAAGCAAACCTTGCATAGATTGATTTCGTGATTGAAGTGGATTACATCCACACCATCATGGATCGATGACAATCAAGGATCACGAAATTCACCACAAACCATCTCAAGCCCTAGCCTCCACCTCAACTCCCTAAAGACAATTAGGGTTTTGAAACATAAAAGGCGAGAGAGAGAGAGTGCACCACCATCTCCTCCTATTTATAGTGGAGGCCTAAAACTCTTAGGGTTTGACTCTCTTGGGCTCCGTTAAGGCCCACTAACAAGCGGGTCACACACGCACGCCATGCGACGCCGTCTTTAACCTTTTGACCTAAACCGCTTCACCATGAGTCATGGATTCGCCAATAGGTCACAATTGTCCATCTTGTGTCACGCTTGAGTCGTTGACCTCACCCGGCATCGTCGATCGTTCTGGACCTCAACTCTTCAAGTCTAGTCCCGATTCTCCTCGCCGTTGACCGTCGTTGACCACCAAGCTACCTGCACAACCACAGACAAGAAAACACGGATTCGGGAACAAGTTCTTCACAACTTGACCCATGTTAGTCAAAACATGCATCATGCAAATCATATGCCATGAAACCAATGACTTTGACCTAACAAAACAACATCTCCACGAAGTTGGCGGATATTTAAGTTACTCGGGTCGGCCGCTCCGGTGGCCGGTCGGACCGCCATGGCGGTCGGACCGCTCCACAATGGCGGTCGGACCGCCTATAGGACTTAGCCGAAAATCAAGCTCCCAAATTCGAAACCTTACGAAACTTTAAACCAATAGAACTTTTCACTGGGGAGACTCCAAAAATCATGAGACCAAGTGCATTGGGATCCCCTTACTTGTCTACAACACCTATTTTTGGCCCACTCGATTTGAACATTTTGGTCATCGCCGGTCCGACCGCCCCTCCTGGCCGGTCCGACCAGATATGGGACCGATCGGACCGCCGATGCAGGGCCGGTCGGACCGCCCTGAGCGATAAGCACAGTAACTTTGTCAGCAGCGTGAAACGACAAGCCGTAAGCGCCATTGCCAATTGTCACATCATCCTAAGATCTGGAGCATATCCCCATGAAATCCACACTTATAGGCTCGGAGCCGCCGAGATTTGGAAACCCCCAATTCGGGTCCGAAACGGCTGGGTTTTTGAATTCCTTGATTCTCGGAGATTGAAACCGATTCGGGGTTTGATTTGGTTTGGAACGGATATGGAATAACCGGAGACACGTTTTGGTGGGGTCGGCTCAAGAAATCAGCGAGAGAATCGCCGTTGTCGTGCGGGAGTGAAGCTCTCGGTAATGGCGGCGACGCGCAGCGCTGAGGAGGAAGAAGACTCGCGAGGCGGCGACTTCGGTCGCGGGCCTTGTCAATGAGCGAGGAAATCTGTGTGAGCGGCGCTGGCCGTGCGATGGCGATCAACGGTTGAAAGCGAACGCGGCGGTAGAAATGGTGTGGCGATGGAATAGTGTTGAGCTTGGCCCGACCTTTATTCGAAGATTTAAAATAGGTTTTCTTTTAAATAAATCCGAGAAAATGCAAATAGCAATTAGAAAATAGCAAATGACTTTGGAAAAATTCGAGAAAATTCTATAAAATATATCCAAGCATATAGAATCTAAATAAAATAGTTTTGTGAGTTGTTGATGTTGGGATTAAGCACATTAAATCAGTTTGTCCTTAAAGTCCATATTAAGCTTTTAATTTAATATTCAAATAAATCCAAATGATGAATTTTCTTACTACCATTATTTAAAAGATTTTTAAAGCTCGAAAATTGGGGTGTTACACGGCTGCGAAGGACGAAGAAGAACAGTCTTGTGGCCTCGAAGTCTTTGGCTTCTTGTGCGACCCTTGAGGCCCGGCCCAAGCGGGGATAGGCAGCCCAAGAGGACTTGTGGGCCTCCACTTACGCTGCGGGAATCCTGGCGCTCTGTGAGACTCCGGTTTATCCAAAGCTTGTAATGCTTAACCATCCATTCGGTCCTAGCATCACAAAGCGGATAATCAAGAGACTTCGAGACATGTATACTTCCAATGCGAGTATACACACCTCTTCACAAAATTTATGTATCAATTCCATTCATCCACATAGAACCAGAAACACGAGCGAGTAGCAGTATTAATAATATTAAACCGAGTCATTACAAAGAGAGGCCTCAGGCCAACAATAAAAGAGACAACAATAATTAAGCAGTGAAGCAAAGTGCCATAAGATGGCTACAACAAAAGAGCCAATCGGTGTGCCTTTACCCACAAGGCAACCCAGGACCGCCAAGCTAGTCGCTAAACCCGCAACACATCTCACAAAGTGCGCCCTTGGGGCTCACCTTCTTCCCCACATGAACAAAAGCGGCAAGCAAAAGCGGTGAGTACTTTGAATGTACTCATAAGACTTACATGTGGAATAACAAACTGTACATATACTATATGCAAGCTTAATCAAAAGTAGGCTGTATGTTTCATTTTAGCATAAAGCAAGTTTTCATTTGCAATAATGATTGAAAGCAATTTTAACAAATCTGTTTTATTTTGCAAGTGGTAGAAAGTAGATAATAATAACGATAGATGACAACAACAATCCTAGAAGTGACTAACACAATAGTCACCACAACAATAGTATGAATTACCCATTCATACCAACCATGTCAAGTTTTTAATTTTGAAAACAAAAGTTGTAGTCTAACTCTTGGAAGACCTCCCCAGCGTCTCCATAACCTGGGGCGATGCTATTCGAATAGTTTTATCCTGCGAGGGTGTACCATTTTACCCACATGTCGGACCGCCTTTTGCCAAGCTATTAAGCACACTTCCATAGGTATCTTACACTGACTAAGTCCTACGAGACATTTCCAATATTGTGAATTATTCACGAGCCGCCGTATGGATAGAAACCCATACGTTGTGTCGAGTCATCGTAAAGCCACGGTCAACTACCCTTCCGGGTAAAGCCTTGGACAACTTCTGACGCTCCTCGAGGTGGAGAGCCTACAGGAATCTCCACCACCGTACACCCAACACAAGAACACATAGATCACATATCATGTTTCACACAACACACACACAAACCTTTCCTCCTGCGACTCGGAGATAACACACGCCAAAGTACTAGGTCAAGAGGGTCCCATATAACCCTCATGTGGTTAGTGCGCAAAAGTGCTTGGTTTAGTGTAACAAGATGTTCGGTCCTTGATGACTTGGGCACCATTCCAATCACACCCAAAAACACCACACCGACATACCATTATGCCCAAGTCCAAATCAGTTTTCATTTTCAGTTTTTGATTTGCAAAATTAACAAAGCACAAGGTGCTGGACATAATGGAAACATAATAATTTTTGTGTGATCAAGACCATCGACTAAGTCCATGATCGCCCAAAGCTACCGAACTAAGCATGGCTAAGCATAAAGATTCGTATTCTACTAAGTGACAAGAGTTCATCCATCGAACTCAAATCACAGCAAATAACCTAGGCTCAAGTAGTAGAGAATAAACAACATCCTACAGATTATGCAACTATAGGATCAACTAATCATAATTTAACACAAAGTAGCAATGCATACATACAGCTGAATTCGAAATATTAGACTTGTAAAATATTAGGATTAACATGATCAAATTGCTTGCCTGATTGAAGTTGCTCTGTTTGCTGGGGATCACTCTCGGTGTTATCGTGCTCTTCGGATCCTATCGAAAGAACAAAAAAGAACCAATAAGGCAAAAGAAACCGAAAAGATTCAACAGTCAACTTCAACAAAAAGCTCTCAAATTTTTACAGTAGAAAGAGCATGATTTTTATGAACTAATACAACAAGAACCAATTGATTTGGATTCTCAATGCAAAAGTTATGCTAAAAATAATTTTGCTCAGCTCTAACATTGAAACAGTACCTAAGCAATGATTTTAGTGAAATTTTCTGGAAATATACAGCGGTTAGAATCATTTTTAGGTTAAAGTTTAGTTAAAAATATAACTAACAAAATTTGAATCAACCAAAAAGGAATTAAAATGAAATAGTTATGCATTTTACAAGTTACCACATTTTTGATTGACAAATAATCTTTGGGAAAAATCGAAAATTAAATCGGCGTGGGCGAACTTGGATCGTTGATCTCGGATCCAACGGTCCAAGTCCACGGATAACGCGCGCGCGCGCGATTCACAAACCCTAAGCGCTCACCGTTGGATCGGATCCAGCGGTTCCGCGTCAGATCGGGGCGTTGGGCGGTCCGAGCGTTCACACGCATAGGAGGCCGTTGATCTTGGATCCAACGGTCCACCGGATCGAACCTTTCGGACGATGCGAGCGTTCGCTCGAATCGGGACCGTTGATCTTGGATCCAACGGTCCACGGATTAGGCGTCGCGATTAATTCAAACTTCGCGCGATCTGGGCGTAGATCTAAGGATCTACGGTCCACATCGATTCACGTTCAAAAACTTCGTCCTGTTTTCATCCGACAAAGCAGCCGGGAAGAGAGGTCGTCACCGGCGACTACGGCGCGGCGGTGCGAGCAAATGCCCAAAATGGGTTCCTAACAACCTTGCGCACCCAAAGGTACCAACAATTTTAGTCATGCGGTCTAGAACGGCAAACAAGCCGGAGATGACGAGATGACTCAAAATGACCAAAAGCAAAAGCGCAAATGAGCTCATTGCGGTTCAAGGAAGCGGTGCCCGACAACTAGGGACTAATAAGAAGTTACACGAGCACGAGAATGCGAGAAAAGGGTCGAGTGCATTACGGTGAAGAGGAATGAGGATTTCGTAGAAAATGGAAATCAAATTCAATCCAACCTGAGCGAAAAGAACCAAATTGAGTGAGGTTAAGCTTGAGAGTAAAGGTGGGCGGAGGAGCAAAAATTGGAAGGAGAGAACCCTGTTGTCACGCCTTCACCAAGCTCCAATCTCAACAATGGCGGTGAATGGATTTGAATAATTGCGGCTCAACCAAGCTCGTGAGTGCTAGGCCGGAGTTGCGGAAGTGCTAAAGGAAGCCAAGGGTGAAGTAATGGAGCTTAAATAGTGAGAATGGCGAGAGCAACGGCGATATTTCTCCTCGGTCAATCGCCATTAGAGCACTTGAGGCGGCGGGGCGGTTGAACCATGGACTTCGAGGGGAGGAGCACGACGGGCATTTAATGCGCGCGAGATAGCCGTTTAAAGGTGACCACGAGGTGACTCCACCTTTGGCGCTTCTCCTCTGCTCACGCCATTGCTTGACTCGGACCAGCGCTCAGGCAGGAAGAAAGGCGACTCATCCGCCGTCGGTTGAAATCGAGCAGTTCAAATCGAGCGGGTGATTATAACGATTGACGCTCACTTAATCTGGACCGTTGATTTGGATCCTCACGGTTCCGCGTTGCGTGGCGTTCGACGGTCGAGCGTTCACGCGATCGTGGCCGTTGATTTAGAATCAACGGTTCAAATGGATCGGCCAGCGCTCGGATGGTCCGAACGTTCACGCGATCGTGGGCCCTTCGATGCCGATCCAACGGCGCTGCGCTTCGGCCCAAGCGGCCGAGGCGGCGCGATTAGTTGGTGGGCGAGTCAAGTGGCTCGAGCCCGAGTCAGTCGAACCCAAGGAGCAGTGAAAACCATTAGGGTTTAAATTTAAATACTGATTTTTGAGGAATTTGTTTGAGGTAGCAAACAAGCTCTAAAAATTATGAAATTTTAACTAGAGGTTGCTCACTGCAGGAGGAACCTCTCATAAAATTTTCAGATATTTTTATACAATGCAGTTTTCTCCAGAAATTTCAGAAGGTGTGAATTAGGGTTTGACCAAGGTTTGGCTGGCCTCAAAAATTATCAAATAATTTCTAAAAATTATGAAATAATTCGAGGTGTTAAACATCAACCCTAGACCCAAGAAAAATTATTTTCAGAGGTTGGGCACAAGATTTTCATGAAGGAGATTTATGTTTGTGTCCAAATGGCAATTTGATTTTTGATTTCACATAATTCCTTTACAAGAATTATGGGATTGCTTACAAAAATCGAGATGAGAGAAAAAGTTTTAATTTCTCCTCATTTTTATTACATTTGAAACACGAACCAATTTTTGGGATGTTACAAAACCTCCCCCTTACAAAAATCTCGTCCGAGATTTGGCTCGCTCGGCAAAGATAGAGGATAGTGCGCATAAGCGATCTTCCCTTTCCCAAGTAGCCTCATGCTCGGAATGGTTCGACCACTGAACTTTAAGGAATCTAATGGTTTTATTCCTTGTTCTCCGTTCAGCCTCATCGAGTATGCGAACAGGATGCTCGGGGTAGGTCAAATCCTCTTGGACATCGAGAGCTTCCAGCGAGCTTCCTCGGTTGGAACACGGAGACACTTCTTTAGTTGGGACACATGGAAAACATCGGTACCTTGAGTGCAATTGGCAATTCCAATTTATAGGCAATACTCCTTTCTTCTCGATAATGCGGTGGGGCGGACATATCGAGGAGCTAACTTGCCCTTGGCGCCAAAGCGATGGCCCTTCAAAGGAGAGACTTTGAGATACACAAAGTCATCAGGCTCAAAGCTCAATTCACGTCGACGGCGATCCACATAGCTCTTTGCACGGATTGAGCTGTGCAAAGCGATCACGAATAAAATTTGGACTTGACTCTCGGCCTCATTGATCGAGTCCGGACCAAAGAAAGGTCTTCACGGGTCTCGGACCAATTCAACACGGTTACGCACTTTCTCCCATATAAGGCCTCAAAGGTGCTGTGTGAGACCCGGTTTATCGGGCTTGTAATGTAACCATCCACTTGGTCCTAGCATCACAAATCAGATAATCGAGACTCGAGACATGTATACTTCCAGTCGATATACATACCTCTTTACAAAGTTCATGCATCAATTCCATTCATTCACATAGAACCAAAGCAAAAACAACAAACCAGAAGATACATAAATAAAGGATAGTTATTACAAAAGAGAGGCCAACCGGCCAAATGACATATACATATAGAAATTGAACAGCGGAAGCAATAGTGCCATAAGATGGCTATAAAACAAAAGAGCCAATCAGTGTGCCTTTAACCCACAAGGCAACCGACCGGACCGCCAAGCTAGTCGTCGAAGCCACAACACATCTCACAAAAGTGAGGCCCTTGGGGCTCACCTTCTTCCCCTGCAAACAAAAGCAGCCGGCAAAAGCCGGTGAGTACTTTGAATGTACTCGCAAGACTTACATGTGGAATAACAAACCTGTACATATACTACATGCAAGTTCATTGAAGTGGAGGCTGTATGTTTCATTTTAGCATAAAGCAAGTTTCCATTTGCAATAATGTAATAGGTTGAAAGCAATTTAACAAATCTGTTTTTAAAGTTCAAATAATCACAAAAGACAACAATATAACAGTAGATAGATGACAACAACAATCCTGGAAGTGACTAAACCATTAGTCACCACAACAATAGCATGAATTACCCATTCATGCCAACCATGTAAAATTTTAATTTAAAAGGTTGAAGTCTAACTCTTGCAAAACCTAACCAAGCGTGTCCATAACCTAGGACGAGGCTATTCGAATAGTTTTATACCACGCAGGGTGTACCAATGTACCCACACGCCTGAGGCCGCCTTTTGCCAAGCTATTAAGCACACTTCCTTAGGTATGCTGCACGCAGCTAAGTCCTCTGAGACATTTCCAATATTGTGTATTACCCACGAGCCGCCTGTATGGATAGAAACCCATACGTTGTGTCGGAGTCATTGTAAAGCCTCGGTCAACTACCCGTCGCAGGTAAAGCCTTGGACAACTACAATGCTCCTCGAGGTGGAGAGCCTACCCGGAATATCCACCACCGCACACCCAACACAAGAACACATATCCTTTTCACACAACACACACAACCCCTCCTGCGACTCGGAGATAACACCACGCCAAAGTACTAAGTCAAGAGAGGTCCCATATCCTCTCGCGTGGTTAGCATAAAAATGCTTGGAGAGTGTGACACAAGATGTTCGGTCCTTGTTGACTTAGGCAAGACATCCACAAACCCGATAACCCACCATCCAACCACTTGCCCAAGTCTAAAACAATGTTTCATTTTCAGATTTTTACTTTACAAAATAACAAAGCACAAGTGCTAGACATAAAGGAGTAATATTTAGGTGTGTGATCAAGATCATCGACTAAAATCGATGATCACCCATTACTACCGAAACTAAGCATTTCTAAGCAATTTCAATTCGCATTCTACTAAATGACAAGAGCTCCTCCATCGAACTCAAATCATAGCAATTAACCTAGGCTCAAGGTAGTAAAGGATAAACAATTCCTACAGATTATGCAACTATGGGATACTAACCATAAGTTAACAACAAAGTAGCAATGCATACATACAAGTTGAAATCAATATATTAGACTTGAAAAATAATGGGATTATCATGATCAAACTGCTTGCCTGCTTGCTGTGGGTCAAGATGTTGCTGAGGATCAATAATGTTGTCAACGTGCTCTTCGGATCCTAACGAGAAAACGAAAAACAACCGATAAGAACGAATAAAATGCAAAGACCCAACAGTAAACCTCCTCCAAAAATTCTGAAAATTTTACAGTAGCAAGATCATGATTTATAAGGAATTTATCAACAAGAACCAATTGATTTGGATTCTTAATGCCAAAGATATGACCAAAACAATTTTGCTCATCTTTTATAAATCAAAAATGCTACTATTCATTAGTAAAATTTTCTGGAGCTATACTGAGGTTGGAAACATTTTTAAATTAAAGTTGAGTTAAAAACATAACCAACAAAATTTGAATCAACCGAAAAGGATTTAAAATGAATTAGATATGCATTTTACAAGTTATCACATTTTTCAGTTGATAAATAAATCCTTTCGGGAAAATCAGAAATTTAAAAAGACGTGGCCGAACGAGGAGCGTTGATCTTGGATCCAACGGTCAGCGTCCCAGCACTAACGCAGCCTTGTATGCAGCCGAGACTCAGTGGTTAACCGTTGGATCTGGATCCAGCGGTCCCACGACCACTTTAGTCGAGCGCTTGAGCGATCCGGGGCCACGTCGTCGCCGTTGGATCTGGATCCAACGGTCCACGCTATCTCGAATCGGGACCGTTGATCTGGGATCCGACGGGTCACCGGCAAGTCGTGCGGCAATTCAAAAATTCGCGCGAGCGTGGGCGTAGATCTAATGATCGGCGGTCCGCGTCGAAGTCACGTTCAAACACATACTGTTTTCGTCGGCAAAAGCGACGGGGAAGAACGGCTTTCGCCGCCGGGCTCGGCCGCGGCGGTGCGAGCAAGTGCCCAAAATGGGTCCCAGACATCATTGCGCACCTAATGGTACCAATGAATTGGTGCGGCGGTCGGAAGCAGCCGCAAGCCGGAGAGAACCGAAGTGGTTCAAAATGACCAAAATGAAAGCGGCAAAGCGCTCAGTGCGGTCCAAGGGAGCAGTGCGGGCCACTAGGGACTAAGAGGAGCTACAGCGCAATGGATGCGTAGGAGAGTCGAGTTGCCGGGCGAGGAGGAACGCAGGTTCGGCGAGGGGAAATCCAGTTGACTCGTCCTGGACAAATTGAACCGAATTGAGTGAGGTTAAGCTTGATGAGTAGAGGGGGCGAGAGAGTGAAGACTTGAAGAAGAAAACCCCGCGCCGAGGCTTCACCAAGCTCCAAACCGACAATGGCGTAGAAGGCTTCAGAGATTTGCGGCTCAGTGGGCTTGTGAGTGCTAGCTAAGCTGCGAGTTGCTAAAGGAAGCTAAGGGAGAAGCAAAGGAGCTTAAATAGCCGAGGATGGCGAGAACAGCGGCGATATACCGTTCAGTCAACCCGCCGTTTGAGCACGAGAGCGGCAGGAGCGGTTGGAGAGTGGGCGCTGAGGAGGAGCACGGCGGGCATTAAATGCGCTCGAGATAGCCGTTTAAAGGCGCCGTGGAGTGGACGGAGCCTGCGGCTTTTCTCCTCTGCGCGCCATGGCCGGCCCGCCTTGGTGGTGGAGGAGGAAGGAGACGCGCCGTCGTCGGATCGAATCGAGCGGTTGAGTTAGATCGGGTGGACTTAAGCGATTCCATCGTTCAACTGGTCGAGGACCGTTCGATACCGATCCAACGGCTGAGTTAGATCAGGTGGATTTAAACGATTCCATCGTTCAGCGGTCGAGACCGTTCGATCCGATCCAGCGGTGAGTTAGATCGGGTGGATTAAACGATTCCATCGTTCAGCCGAGTGAGAGACCGTTCGATCTTGATCGATGGCTCACGACACGCACACCCGATCGGCCGCACCCCAGTGCGATTAGTTGATCGGACCGAGTCCGATGGCTCGAGCAAATCAGTTCGAACAGAAACAAGTGCAAACGGTTAAATTTGAATTTTAAACATCCAATTTTTGAGGAATTATTTGAGGTAGCAAACAAACTCCAAAATTTATGAAATTTTAACTAGAGCTTGCTGACCGAAGGAGAAACCTCCCATAAAATTTTCAGAGATTTTCATGAACTGAATTTTTCTCCAGAAATTCCAGAAGAGGGGAAAATAGGGTTTGACCAGTTTGACTTGCCTCCAAAAATCATCAAATAATTTCTAAAAATCATGAGATAATTCAGAGGTGTTGCCAAGCCTCCCTAGAACTCAGATAAAATGTTTCCAAGGGTTTGGCACAAGAACTATGCCAAGGAGGTTTTTGATTAGAGTCAAATTGGGGATTTGATTTTGATTTTCCATAATTCTTTTAAAAGAATTACAAAAATGACCAAGGGCTTCATTATGCAAGAAAAGTTTTAATTTCTTCTGATTTTCTTACATTTGAAACACAAATCCATATTTGGGATGTTACAAAACCTCCCCCCCTTACAAAAATCTCGTCCCGAGATTTGGCTTACTCGGTAAAGAAAGCCGGATAGTCTGCACGGAGACGATCTTCCCTTTCCCAAGTAGCCTCATCCTCAGAATGGTTCGACCACTGAACTTTGAGAAACCTGATGGTTTTATTCCTTGTTCTTCGTTCAACCTCATCGAGTACGCGAATAGGATGCTCGCGGTAGGTCAAATCTTCTTGGACATCGATGGTTTCCAATGGAGTTTCCTCAGTTGGAACACGGAGGCACTTCTTTAGGTGGGACACATGGAACACATTATGTACCCCTTCAAGTACAGCTGGCAATTCCAACTTATAGGCAACAACTCCTTTCTTCTCGATAACACGGTAAGGACCGACATATCGAGGAGCTAACTTGCCCTTGGCGCGAAAGCGATGGCCCTTCAAAGGAGAGACTTTGAGATAAACAAAGTCATCGGGCTCAAAGCTCAATTCACGACGACGGCGATCCGCATAGCTCTTTTGCTGGATTGAGCGTGCGTAAGCGCTCACGAATAAAATGGACTTGACTCGGCTTCATTGATCGAGTGCAGGCGAAGAAAGGTCTTTCGCGGTCTCGAGACCAATTCAACGGGTTCTACACTTTCTCCGTATAAGGCCTCGAAGGTGACATGCAGAGGGCGGCTTGAAAAGCTGTTGTTGTAGGAAAACTTCGGCAAATGGCAAGTATTTCTCCCAATTCTTTCCATAGGAGAGGACACAAGCCGAAGCATGTCTTCCAACACTTGGTTGACTCTTTCGGTCGACCATCGGTTTGGGGTGGTATCTGTGCTAAAGGTAAAGCGGGTTCCCATAGCCTCTTGCAAAGACTTCCAAAACACGGTGGTGAAAAGTGCCGCGATCAAAGCGATCGTCTTGATACACCATGCAAGCGACGATCACGGGAAATATAGAGGTCCGCTAGTAGACTCACACTAAGGTTTGTCGTCTTGGCGAGAAAATGGGCTACTTTTGTCAATCGATCGATGACAACCCGATGGAATCCTTGCCCTTGGATGTTCGGGCGGGCCGGTGATAAAATCCATCCGATCGAATCCACTTCCATTCGGAATAGGCAAAGGTGAAGCGATCTGCTGGGCCGATGATGCTCGGCCTTGACACGGCGACATCGTCGCGCTCGACAACGAACCGCAATTTCCCTCTTCATTCGGGTCCACCAAAATCCCTGACGGAGATCTTGATACATCTTTGTGGCCCCGGGATGAATAGACAAAGGCGAATCATGGGCTTCGCGGAGGATCAATTTCCGCAACTCCATGTCCTTTGGAACCACAAGGCGTTCAAAGCACTTAGCTGTACCGTTCTTGATATTTTCCTTAGCTGCGGCTTATTCCAGCATCCGATTGCTGAGCGACCTTAATCCGATCCACCAAGGTTGGTTGCACAACCAAGGCAGCTAGGGAACCATGCTCAACCAATCCCAAGATGAGGCGCTGAAATTCCTCCAGAAGAGTGGGTTGACATTTCTAGAGCAACAAGGCATTGCAGTGCGCTTTGCGACTGAGCGCATCGGCAACGATATTAGCCTTGCCCGGATGGTAGTGAATACCCATGTCATAGTCCTTGATCAACTCCAACCATCTCTTTTGCCTGAGGTTCAGATCTGGTTGGGTGAACAAATACTTTAGGCTTTTGTGATCCGAATACACTTCACATCGATTCTGGATTAGGTAATGTCGCCAAATCTTAAGTGCATGAATCACATGACTAATTCCAAGTCATGGGTAGGATAGTTGAGTTCATGAGGTCTCAATTGCCTTGATGCATAGGCCACTACCTTGCCTTCTTGCATCAGGACACAACCGAGTCCTCGACGAGAAGCATCGCAAAAGATATCGAAACTTTGATGGATATCGGGAAGAATGAGAACGGGAGCGGTGGTCAAACGCTTCTTAAGTACTTGGAAGCTTTCCTCACAAGCATCGGACCACAAGAACTTCTTGTCCTTCTTGAGCAACTCCGTCATCGGCCGCGATCTTGGAGAAGTTCTCGATAAAGCGGCGATAATATCCATTAAGCCGAGAAAACTCCGCACTTGATTCACGAAGTAGGTGACACCAAGAAAGAACATCGCTGATCTTACTAGGATCAACGGCTACGCCTCCTGCCGAAAGAATATGACCCAAGAAGGCCACTTCCTTCAACCAGAATGCGCACTTGCTGAACTTCGCATACAGCTGATGCTCACGAAACTTGCTTAATACAAGCCTCAGGTGCTCATCATGTTCCTCATCGTTCTTAGAATAGATAAGAATATCATCGATGAAGACCACAACAAACTTATCCAAATACTCCATGAATACCGAATTCATGAGGTTCATGAACAAAGCGAGGGCATTGGTTAAGCCAAATGACATGACGGTATACTCATACAAGCCATAGCGAGTAGAAAGCCGTCTTTGGAATATCTTGGTCGTATCCGAACTTGATGATATCCCACTCTCAAATCAATCTTGGAGAATACTCGAGCTCCGATTAAGCGATCAAAGAGATCATCAATGCGGGGCAATGGATACTTGTTCTTTCACGTTACTTCATTAAGCGGACGGTAATCCACGCTTTATCGTAAAGTATTGTCCTTCTTCTTTCACGAAGATTCTTGGACAACCCCATGGAGATGAACTAGGCGAATAAAACCTTTTTCTTGCAACTCACTCGATTGCTTCTTCAACTCCACCAACTCGTTCGGTGGCATCCGATAATGCCTCTTTGAAATCGGGGCGATGCAGGAACCAACTCAATGACAAACTCGAGGTCTCGAGCTGGTGGCATTCTGGAAGATCTTGGGAAAGACATCGAGCGAAGTCCTGAATGTCGGGACCTCACCAATATCTAGGCGGGCTTCGCTTCAAGCGCGAAGAGATGCGGACCTAGCGACTTGGTAGCGAACACCTTTCACGGAAAGACTAGATAAAGAGACACACTTCTTGGCACAATCGATTTGTCCCTTATGCTGAGACAACCAATCCATACCAAGAATTACATCTAAACTTGCTGAATGGAGGAGAATAAGATTCGCGAGGAATCTCACTCCCTCAATTTCAATTGGGACATCCAGACACTCAGTTCGACTCTCAACTCCGAACCGGAGGCGAATGAGCAATGGGATCAACAATGGTGTAAAGAGAAGCTCACTAATAGCGACAAAAGACTCGAAACAAGCGAATGAGATGCTCTGAATCAAACAAAACCGTGCGAATGAGAGTTAGAGAAAGTGTACCCGGCCGACGCGTCGGGTGCCTCCTGTGCCTCCTCATTGAGATGAGGTTGTGCGACCACTACCCATGCCTTGGGTAGCGGGGCTATCTTGAGTCCTAAGAAGAACCACATCCTTGCCCGCGTCCTCCATTAGGGCGAGGGGCTGCTCCTGTCTTCTTAGGGCATTGGTTCGCATAATGCCCCTTCTGGTTGCAGGCGAAGCAAGTGACCCCGGCAGCCGGGTTGCGGGAGCCACCTGGCGACTCGCGGTGCGTGATTGGGGCACGGCTGCGAAGAGGCGAAGAACGAGTCTTGTGGCCTCGAAGTCTTGGCTTCTTGGCGCGACCCACGAGGCCGGCAGGCGAGGATAGGCGGCCTAGATGACTTCTGGGCCTCCCACTTACGCTTGCGGGAATCCACAAGCACTCTCCCTGAGTGCTCGGCGACAATGGCCTTGTCCTCCAAGGCCTGGAAATTCGGGAAGTCGACGATGGATAGCTTGTCCTGAAGCTCCTCAGACAAACCATCCTTGAACTTCTCTTGCTTGTCCTCATCAGTGGCCACCTCCTCCGGAGCATAACGAGCCAAATGGTTAAACTCGTATAGGTACTCAAGTGGCGAGAGGCGCCCAGCAGGCGACAAGAACTCCTTCTTCTTGACCTCATCGGTAGGAAGGAATGTGACTCCGACGGAAGGCAGTGCGGAACTCCTCCCAAGTGACGGTGTGGCCGTCAGGCTGCATGGCGAGAAAGCTTTCCCACCAAGACAAAGCTGCACCCTCCAGCTGGTGCGATGCAAACAACGCTTTCTCGTGCTCCTAGCACTGCGCTATGCGAAGCTTCCGCTCCACCAGACGAAGCCAGTCGTCTGCGTCGAGCGGGTCCTCAGACCTGGAGAAAGTGGGGGGCTGGGTGCGAAGAAACTCCGCGAGTACCCCACGCGGCTGGTGTCCACTCCCTTGCCCGGATCCTGAAGCACCGGTAAGGGCGGAGGTGTTGCGCGCGATGACATCCAGAAGAACCCTCCTGTCCTCTGCACGGTTGCACTCGATCTGAAGAAGGACCTCGGCCATGGTCGGAGGAGGAGGAAGATCCTCGTCTGGACCACCTGACTGGCCTTGGCCGCTACGAGTGCGTCCGGCCATCCTGTTACATGAAGCTCGGGCTAAAAACTAGACCCGACCACAAAGCCGACAGAAAGCGAAAAGCTAACGACTAGGGGAATGGAATATCACCCTAATCGAAAGCCAAAAACATCAAGTAGATAAACTTTAAAGATTTATAAAAAGACTCCAAAAATAGCAAGGAATCACCGAAACCAAACTCAACTTCCCAATGCAACTAACCCGTATTGAATGAACGAGTAATTGATTGAGAAGATAAAAATCAGAATATAACGTAAGATCTAATACCACTAAAGAGCAAGGTTAAATCAGCGAAATTAGTGTTAGATACATAGCTGACTAGTATCACATCTTACCCTTCTATTCCCCCAAGTTTTAGTTGATTAACTCTTCATTTTCTACCCCATTTAGAACCTTTGAGCTTGCTGTCCGGAAATTGAAAGATCGCTGTCCATGTTTTGCATCCAAGCTCTTAGTCGAAATTATCCATTCCAGAAACTTCAAAACCTTGTAGAGGGCAGCCACCACTTCAATTTGCCAAACTCATTAGTTCCCAAAACCCAATTAAACGATAACAACTATCTTTGAAGGTAGGAGAGATAAATAATTTTTAAAACTCAACTTAGAGTGAGATGAGAGGAGAAAGCTAAGATAGGTAAGGAGTAAAATATGAGAATTCCTTAAGTTTTCATAAATCATTTGATACTTTGAAGATAAGATTTTCCAAAATATCCTAAAAACGACCAGGCTTGGGTTACTACGGTCAGTATGGCTCTGATACCAAAACTTTGTGAGGACCCCTGATTATTGGGCTTGTAATGCTTAGTCACCAATTGACCCTAGCATCACAAACAAAATAACCCGTGTCTTCGAGACATGTATACTTCCAAAATCTGAGTATACACACCCCTTTACAAAATTCATGCATCAATTCCATTCATTCACATAGAACCGAAGCACAACAACAAACCAGAAGTTAAAATACATGAAGGATAGTTAGTACAAAAGAGAGGCCAACCGGCCAAATACAATAAATACAAGGATTGAATAGCGGAAGCAAAAGTGCCATAAGATGGCCATAAACAAAAGAGCCAATCAGTGTGCCTTTAACCCACAAGGCAATCGACCGGACCGCCAAGCTAGTCGTCGAACCCGCAACACATTTCACAAAAGTGAGGCCCTTGGGGCTCACCTTCCTCCTCTGCAACTGATAGTTAAGCAAAGCAAAAGAGTACAAAAATTGTACTCCGCAAGACTTACATGTAGAGTAACAGACCTATACATATGCTACATGCAAGCTTATTTAAGTGGAGGCTGTATGTTTCATTTTCAGCACAAGGCAATCTTTATTTGCAATAATGTAGTACATTTAAAAACAAGTTGACAAATCTATTTTTAATGTTCAAATAACCTTAAATGACAATAATATAACAGTAGATAGATGACCACAACAATCCTGGAAGTGACTAAACCATTAGTCACCACAACAATAGCATGAATTACCCATTCATGCCAACCATGTCAAAATTTTAATTTAAAAGGTTGTAGTCTAACTCTTGGAAGACCTCCCCAAGCGTGTCCATAACTTAGGACGAGGCTATTCGAATAGTTTTACACCCTGCAGGGGTGTACCAATGTACCCACACGCCAGCCCGCCTTTTTGCCAAGCTATTAAGCACACTTCCTTAGGTATGCCGGCACGGCTAAGTCTTACGAGATATTTCCAATATTGTGCATTAGCTGCATGAGCCGCCGTATGGATAGAAACCCATACGTTGTGTCGAGTCATTGTAAAGCCTCGGTCAACTACAGTGTCGAGTAAAGCCTTAGACAACTACAATGCTCCTCGAGGTGGAGAGTCTACAGGAATCTCCACCACTTGCACACCAATGAAGAACACATATCCTTTTCACACAACACACACAACCCCTCCTGCGACTCGGAGATAATGCGCCAAAGTACTAAGTCAAGAGAGGTCCCATATCCTCTCGCGTGGTTATGCACGTAAAAATGCTTGGTTTAGTGTAACAAGATGTTCGGTCCTTGTTGACCCGGGCAAGACATCCACAAACCCAATAACCCACCATACAACCATTTGCCCAAGTCTAAATCATTTTATTTGCACTTTTTGTTTTCCAAAACAAATTAGCACAAGGTGCTGAACAAAGAGTAATAACTTGATTTGGGTGATCTAGGTCATCGACTAAGTCGATAACCGCCCAATTTTACAGGTAGCTAAGCATTGCTAAGCATGATATCGAAAAGATAATAAAAGGGCATAATTAAATCACCGGGCTTTAATTCACCAGCGATATTAGTAACTTATGTTTGTGGCAGGGGATGACAATTTGAGGGCAACAATGCAATAGGAGTAACTACCTCTAATCGGGAAAATTAGTTTGACACAAAAGCATGCATACATATGATTTGCAAACAAGATATTAGACTTGCAAATAATGGGAAATTTATGATCAAACTGCTTGCCTATTTGCTGTGGGTCAATATGTTGCGGAGGATCACTTATGTTATCAATGTGCTCTTCGGAACCTAACGAGAAAGCGAAAAAGAACCGATAAGAACGAGTAAAACACAAAGACTCAACAGCAAACTTTCTCCAAATATTATGAAAATTTTACAGTAGAAAGAGCATGATTTATAAGGAATTTAGCAATAAGAACCAATTGATTGGGATTCTTAATGCAAAAGATATGAGCAAAACAATTTTGCTCAGCCTTAAAAATCAAAAATGCTACTATTCATTGCACTAATATTTTAGCAAAATTTTCTGGAGATATACTGAGGTTAGAATCATTTTTAGATTAAAGTTTAGTTAAAAATATAACTAACAAAATTTGAATCAACTGAAAAGGAATTAAAATGAAATAGTTATGCCTTTTACAAGTTACCACATTTTTCAGTTGACAAATAAACCTTTCGGGAAAATCAGAAATTAAAACGACGTGGACGAACTTGGATCGTTGATCTTGGATCCAACGGTCCAAGTGCACGTGAGGACGCGCGCACGCGCGACGCTCAAACCCTAAACGCTCACCGTTGATCTGGATCCAACGGTTCACGTGGATTAGGACGTTCGGGCGGTCCGAACGTTCACACGCACAGGAGCCGTTGATCTCGGATCCAACGGTCCACGCGGATCAAACCTTTCGGACGGTCCGAACGTTCACTCGAATCAGGACCGTTGATCTTGGATCCAACGGTAAACAGATCAAAGCGTTCGTTCGGTCTTGGGACGCAGATCTAGAGATCGACGGTCCACAACGAACCACGTTCAAACGCTCATCCCTGTTTTCATCCGACAAAACGACGGGGAAGAGAGGGTCGTCGCCGGCGACTCTGGCCGTGGCGGTGCGAGCAAATGCCCAAAATGGGTGGCTAACAACATTGCGCACCCCATGGAACCAACAATTTCAGCTGCGGCGTTCTAGAACGCCGACAAGCTGAGATAGCGAGATGATGGTAGCGGTCAAAAACGAAAATGATAAATGAGCTCTGCTGCGGTCCAAGTAAGCGGGTGCCAAGCAACTAGGGACTAAAGAGGGATTACCTGAGCACAAAGAATGCACAAGGAAGGGTTGAGTCTGCCCCGGTGAAGAAAAATGAGGATTTCGGCCGAAAATGGGGAAATCCAAATTCAGTCAAGCCCTGAGCGAAAAGAACAAAATTGAGTGATGGTTAAGCTTCAGAGAGTAAAGATGGAATAGAGGGAACAAAAATTGGAAGGGGAAAGCCCCTGCTGTACCGCCTTCACTGAAGCTCCAAACTCAACAATGGCGGCCGAATGGATTTCGAATGATTGCAGCTCAAACAAGCTCTTGGTTGCTAGCTGGAGTTGTGGAAGTGCTAAAGGAAGCCAAGGGTGAAGCAATGGAGCTTAAATAGCTGAGAATGGCAGTGAGCAATGGCGATATTTCTCCTCGGTCAATACTGCCATGAGAGCACTTGAGAGCGATGGGAGCAGTTGAATCATGGACTTCTGAGGGAGGAGCACGACGGGCATTTAATGCGCGCAGAGATAGCCGTTTAAAGGTGACCACACAGGTGACTGCACGCTGCTCATTTTCTCCTCTGCTCACGCCATTGCTGGACTCAGCGCGCGCTCCGATCCGAGGAAGGAGATGACGTTTCCACCGTCGGATCTAAATCGAACGGTTCAAACAGAACGGGGTGATTATAACGATTCGATCGATTGCTTAAACCTGGGCCGTTGATTTGGATCCTACGGTTCACATTGCGCGAGGAGTTCGGACGGTCCGAACGTTCACGCGAATCTGAGCCCTTGATTTAGAATCCGACGGCTCACAAGGATCGGCGCGCTCGGATGGTCCGAACGTTCACGCGATCGTGGGCGTTCGATCTTGATCAACGGCGCTGCGCGCCTCGCCCAAACCAGGCGGCGTGCGGTTAGTTGATTGGGCCGAGTCAAGTGGCTCGAGCCCGAGTCCGATTCGAACCCAAGGAACAGTGAAAACCAGTTAGGGTTTAAATTAACAGCTGATTTTTGAGGAGTTTGTTTAAGGTAGCAAACAAGCTCCAAAAATCATGAACTTTTAACTGGAGGTTGCTGACTAAAAGATTAACCTTACATAAACTTTCTAGAGATTTTCATGCCTTTGCATTTTCTCGAAATTCGAAGGTTATACCAAGAGTTTGACCAATGTTTGACTTGCCTCCAAAATTATCAAATAATTTCTGAAAATTATGAGATAATTCAGAGGTGTCAAAAGTCATCCCTAGAGCTTAGGAAAAAGTTTACATGGGTTTGGCACAAGATATTTGCCAAGGAGGTTTTTGATTGGAGTCAATTGAGGATTTTGATTTTTGATTTCCATAATTCCTTTACCAGAATTACAGAAATGCTCATGGACTTCGAGATGCAAGAAAAGTTTTAATTTTTTCTCATTTTCTTACATTTGAACACAAATTCATATTTGGGTATGTTACATTCATCCTCAGTAGTTTGTCAACATGCTGATGTGAGTTTGCAAGTTCTTGTTTGCTGTATTATGGAATTTGGTTATATTAATCTTTCCATTTTTGGGGATACGTCTGATGGTGGGGTTTCTAACACTACCAATGCTTGTCCCAAGCCCGGAAAAAAGTAGAGGGGGCATGAATGATTTGTAATAATTATTTGTTGTAATAAATATTTATTGTAATAATTATCGTTAAATATGCTAAACCTTGATACACATGGTGGAGATATTCGTGCAACATGCTTAAATTGATACAAATTATCCATAATTGCAAATCACTGATTGTTATTGCTGCTACTCATGTATGCTATGGAATTGCTGACTGACTGAGCATTATCAAAATTTAAATTCTGTTGGTATGGATTTATTTTTAATAATTATTTGTTGTAATATTTATTCATTGTAATAATTATTCATTGTAATAATTTTTTGTAATAATTATTTATTGTGATAAATGTTTACTGTAATACTTGTTGTTAAATATGTTAATTGTGGTTTATTACGTTGTTTAATGTATATTGTCGTTAATCGCTGTCAATATCGGTAGTTATCGTCAAATTACGGTAGTTATCGTCAATCGTGTTAGTCGTCGTTAATAGTTGTCAATTGTCGTTAAATGTCGTTAAATATTGTTAAATATCGTTAAATATTGTTAATACGATATCAAACAAAGTCATTACTGTGCTCAGGGGCATTTCAGACATTTCACATCATGAAAGCTGCGGCCAGCCTGCCTAAAACTCAAACAGCCAAACAACAAATCGAAATGCTGAAATATTCAAATTTATAGCGAAAGCCATCTGATCTGATAGGAAGTCGCTTTTGAGCAAAGCATAGAAAAACAAGCAGGGGCCTTATTCATGCCCGCGAATATTTAGAATTGCCTCTATTTCTATGTCTCTTAGTAAAAAAAGTCTATCATACCTAACTCCATTAGATTAATTGCTCGTGGGTATGTGGGTAATCAGACACAGTTGCCAAGATGCAAATTTGAAGCTTTCAACAAAAGACGGCAGCAGGATTGGACAGCTAGGCTTTCGTACCTCGAGGAGCAGTTGTGGCGGAGACGGGCTTTGGCTTCCCCATTGGTCGGCGAACTGGGGGCGTTCTGGCGATGCCTCAAAGTCGGTGGAGAGGGGCACTGCAGAAGAAGTAGGGTTTTAAGGAGGGGGGCGCTGATGGGGAGATATTGAGAGAGGAGCTGGGCTGGGTGTTAAGCTGTGGGCTTTGGTTGTCTGTTTGATGGGCTTCGATTGCTCAACACTGGGTGCAGAAGTGCACGTCATGGTGGGCTTCAAGGACGCAGCTTCTTAGCGGAAAATCGTGGTGGCGGCCCACTCACATAGACAGGGCAGAGGGTGGTGGCACGGTCGCGTAGGCGGAGGCAGAGGTAGCCGCTAGTGAGCCGGTGATGGCGGCCCGGTGGACGGAATTCGCGAGTCCTGTTGTTTGATCTAACACAACAACAAAGAGTGGCCTGGTTTGTTTGCTTTTGGAGTGCTTGGGGTTCTTCCCGTTTTGTTCATTTGATCTGACACAACGACATGATTATGTGAGGAAAGATGCGAAAATAAGAGAAATAGATGAGAGATGGCAGAAGAGAAGAGGAAAAAAATCAAAATGGCATACATCAACAGAAACTTGACTGTGAGGGCATTTTACAAATTTTGTAATTCTTAATGAGTTGGGACCGATTCATTTCTGAAAGTAATTTTACATTCCTTTAGTTTCTTTAGCTTTCTTCTCTGCTAGTTTTGTTATTCTGCGATGAGTCATTAGACAAACTATCTTTACCTGTGATGGATTTAATCGGATCGACTCTCCAAGACAAAGATGGTGAGAACTTTTTTTATTAATTAACCCATTATTAATTTATTTTTATTATTAACTCATCGCCAACTTTATTTCTAATTCTGACCCTTTTGGCTACGCCACAACTAGTGGTGTGGCAAAACAACATTATCACATCAGCATCATAGCGTGATCAAATCTCGTCACTCCACCACCAGTAGCATGACAAGAAGTAATATTTAACTAGACTTACCGTATGGTATGGTGGTGGTGTGTTGCCACACAACAGGTGATAGCGTGACCAAAAGAGTCAAATTTGATAATAAAGTTGCGGGATTAATAATAGAAATAGATTAATTAATTAATAATAAAAAGTCAGATGACGATGCCTATGCCGGAAATAGTTAATTTGTTGGAATAATAAAAAATGTGTGTTAAGTAAACTTGTTTTGTTGGGCGTGTTTTTTCTTTTTTTTTCTTTTATTAGAGATACTAGTCGAATGCCCTCGCGTTGCTACGAGATAAAAGCATATAACATACAGAGCATTCATTTTTATACCACTGAACAAATTCAATTGTTGAAGACCTTACTAGCAAGCGTTGATATTTGAAGCCATGGACATCGTTTTCTATCATCAGCTTGTATTCAAGGCTTTTAAATTTCTTGTGCAGCTGAGAGCTGCCGCAAGCGTCCTTCGAACTACTCGCACACATCGCCCCAATGAATATTTCATCAAACTCTTTCGGTATTAAGTAATATTTGCTTGTTGGGATCAAACTTCATGAGTTAATGAATTAATGTCATGTTAGCGTTTATATCGTTACAATCCAAATTGGAAGCAAATGCACAATCATCACAACAAGCCTATTGACAGCTAACCCGAATGATACGTACGTACCACATGTTCACGTAGAAAGGTAAAGACAAGGAGATGGGAAGCCATATCTCATCGTAAGCCCGCCAGTTGTGCATGCCTTTGGCCTACTGCACCTGCTCTGCGTGCTCCTCCGACCGGCCATGCCGGCCCTCGACCTGTTGTGCTTGCATCACGTGTGCCCTTAACCTTCGGTCAATCGCGCTTGCGCCGCATGTCCCTCACCCTCAGCCTACCTACCGCCAACGCCGTGCGCCCGTGCCGCTCCCGCCTGACCACCACATGCTTTCTGCCATTATGAGAAAGGAGAGTGAGAGTGGGATTATATGTCGAGGAGAGGTGAGTGATCAGATAAGAAAATAATGAACAAGGCATTTTATCGAGCTACTAGTGGGTAGTGAAACAATGAGTTGTCGAACTGATTTGGGGCCGTGAGCCGAGCTTCGCTGTGAGACCCCGGTTTATCCGGCTTGTAATGCTTAACCATCCATTCGGTCCTAGCATCACAAATCAGATAATCCGAGACTCGAGACATGTATACTTCCCAGAAATGCAGTATGCACACATCTTTACAAAGTTCATGCATCAATTCCATTCATTCACATAGAACCGAAGCAAGAACAGAACAGACGATCACATAAATAAAAGATAGATATTACAAAAGAAAGGCCGACCGGCCAAATACATACATAGACAAAAGAAATAAACAGCGGAAGCAAAAGTGCCATAAGATGGCTATAAGCAAAAGAGCCGACCAGTGTGCCTTTAACCCACAAGGCAACCGACCGGACCGCCAAGCTAGCCGTCCACACCACAGCACATTTCACAGAAGTGAGGCCCTTGGGGCTCACCTTCCTCTCCTGCAACAAAGAGCCTAGCAAAGCCGGGTGAGTACTTTGAATGTACTCGCAAGACTTACGTGTAGAGTAACAAACCTGTACATAACTATATGCAAGCTTTTTGAGTGGAGGCTGCATGTTTCATTTTCGGCATAAAGCAAATTTTATTTGCAATAAGATAGTACATTTGAAAGCAGGTTTACAAATCAGTTTCGAATGTTCAAATAAGCGAAAAGACAACAGTATAACAGTAGATAGATGACAGCAACAATCTTGGAAGTGACTAGCCCATCAGTCACCACGACAATAGCATGAATTACCCATTCATACCACCCACGACCAATTTTAATTTTTTTTAAAAGGTTGTAGTCTAGTTCTTGCACGACCTTACCAAGCATGTCCATAACCTAGGACGAGGCTATTCGAATAGTTTTATCCCTGCATGGGTGTACCAATGTACCCACACGCCCGGACCGCCTTTTGCCAAGCTATTAAGCACACTTAGAAGGTATCTTGAACGGCTAAGTCCTCTGAGCGTTTCCAATATTGTGAATTACTCGTCGTCTTGCGTATGGATAGAAACCCATACGTTGTGTCGGAGTCATCGTAAAGCCTCGGTCAACTACCCTTCCCGGGTAAAGCCTTGGACAACTACGACGCTGTAATACCCCGGATTCGGATCGGGTAATTAGAAAAGTAGCTGGGACGGGAAAAGGCAAACAAGAACTGAAATTTCCTGAATCGGCGGGGAGTTTTCAGCGAACTTCCGTCACCCTGGGCCTGGACCGCAGCCCAGGAGGGGCCCATGAGTGGGGCCGGCCAAGGGAGGGGGTTTTCCTCCCCCAAACCCTAGCCTCTCCCCTCTCTCTCCCCACTCCCCTCCCCAAGCCGCCACCCCCGCCCCTCCCCCTCTCCAACCGGCCGCCACCCTCCTCCCTGCAGTGCAGATATTTTGTTCGTCATATTTGGGTAAGTTCCGTACGTTTTATGATCTTCTCACCTCTTAGAAAGTTGTAGCCCTTGGTCTTATCTTTCTTTTGGCACCGAGATCATCTGATTTGGAGTTACGGTTTAGGAGATATGGTAGTTTTACCGCGACTGTCCAGGAGAGCTGACGTGATTTGGCAGATTTTCTTGTCGGGCCATTATGATTTACTTAGAGGCCGAATCTGGTATTTTCGTCTTCTAGAGTTTTGTTCCTTATCTCATTATATTTCTTTTGGAACCGATATTACTTGATTCCACCTTACGGTTTAGGAGATATGAATTTTTAATCGCGTGCTGTCCTGTCTGCCTGAGAATTTGGAACTGTCGGTTTGCCCCTCGGTTGTGATCTAGTTAGAGTCAGATTCAGAACTTCCACCCAACTAGGTTTTTGTAGCCCTTGAAATTATCTTTCCGAGTTGATAAAGATCATCTCAATTGGATCTGTAGAGTGAAAGTTATACCATGTTCTTTACTGCTGTGCTGTATTCTGGACAGATGTCTGTCAGTTGCTTTCAACGGTTGTTTAGACCACTGTTTTGGCTGAATCAAAAGATCCAGTCATCTAGAGTTTCGTAGTGTTATGCGTTAAGTTTCATTGGGCACTGGTTTCGGGTCGTTTCGAGTTCCATATAATTAATTATGTTTTTTCTTCTTCTGCTGTCCAGTAGGGTGGGCTGGAGGCTGATTAGAGTTTTGTCAATTTAACTTCACCACTGGTATGGGTTAGACCGAGGGTTAGTGTAAGTCTCCTGTAGCTTTGCTGTGCCATACTATTCTTATTTCGATTCTGCATTTGTGTAGGCGGTGAGGCGGTGAGTGGAGGGGCACCTTCGTTGCCTCCTTTTACGTTACATCGCGGAAGGCAAGTACTGTTTGATAATTTGTGTTGTTTTCAAAGGAATGCATGATGATGAGTTGATTATATGGTTGTTCTTGCGTTGTGCTCATGATGTGGATAGATTTCAATATTTATGTTTCTTGTGATACATGATTCATTCCATTCATGCATGCTTCGTTTCCGTCCACAGGAGTGGAAATTTGATTAAGTCCCATCAAGTCCAGAATGGGCACGTAAGACCCACCATTCCAATGTGGGCAATGTTGGACACCCGTATGAAACGTTCTTCATACGGTATTTGAGGTCCCCGTCTTTTGTTAAGTACGGGCTTAAGTGAACACCGACGGGTGTGTCACTCACTATACTGGTATAAGTTGTGAGCAGTCCATTCCTTCATTGCATCATTCCATTTGATACATTCTCATAAATGTTCAGAGAAGTTGTTACAAGTGGATTGTGATTGCTTTGTTCGTTTAATGTTTCTGTTATTCGTTAAAGTACTTGCTGAGTCTTTGGCTCATCCTTGCTTTGTTTGTTTTATTTAGGTAAGTGAGGAAGAAGGCAAGACCTTTTGTGGGTAGTCCGACCTGCGCCGCGTCACCCTTATCAAACCATAATAACTAATGTTATCTTTCGGTCATGTCATTTCTGATATAAATGTCCAGTTGTAATAATCAAATTTTAGTAATGCTTACCGTTAAATCGTATGATGATTGTTTTCCATTCCTTCCCATGAAGCTGTTTTATCGTTTATCGTCGTTCCTTATGTGATATTGATGATTGAGCCTGATTAACCTGGTATTGTTGCGTACTATTAGTATCTTTGTTAGAATTGCGTGACATCTTGGCTTCCGAATAGCCAGGGTGTTACAGTTGGTATCAGAGCGGGCTTTAGGTCCGTGGTAATTAAGTTATTAAAATGACACACTGTGCACAGTAGGTGGGGTTTGGGAAATCCATTGTTTCCACATTTCTAGTGATGTTCTTCATTATGTTGTATGGTATAGAATTGCTTCTGTACTATCTTTCTTGTTATTAATCTATGACATGATGTGATATCCTATATATCTATGAATTATTCTATGATTGTCATGAGATGATCCTATATATTCATAATTGATTGCATTAGTTATGCGTATAGGTAGCGGACGTCGAACAGTTGAGTTCGTGGTTGTCGTCCTGGGTTTTGCCAGGCTACACCACTGTTCGTGTTGTAATAGTAGAGAAGTTCTTACCCCTGTTCCATAGTTCTGTGTTGAGCCTGAGCTCATTGATGAAGTTGTTGTCCTTCTCAAGTTTGTATCCGGTTTTACGGTTGTAGTTTACGACGATTCGTGAATTTCTTTTGAATGGAGGTTATAATGAAGTGGGCAATCTCGATGGGTTTCGATCGTTCTTTGAAACAATTATTGTTCTTTCTACTATTGTGATATTTCTGCTCCACGTGAGCGTAGTTAAATTGCAAGATTTACCTTTTCACGAAAGTTACTTTTACCTGTTGGAAAATTTAACCCGTGTTCGCTTGGGGTTTTAGGCATTGTGATTTCTTTTGCAAGTTCTTTATCAAGTGCACAATGATCTTGCATATTTCTTTTGGGATGCTTTAGACAAGTGGTTCTCTTCCTTGATTTACGATTTTGACAAATTCTTGTCGGTGGTAGTTGATGAATTTCTCTTAGGTTCATGATTCATGGTAGTTGATGAGATCCAATAGGTCTTTAATGGTTCTCTGAAAATATTATTGTTTTTCAGTTGTTGAATTTCTTTTATTCTAAATGATCTTCGACAGTTGGCAATATTGATATTTCCATGTTTGTTCCTTCCTTCTCATTGGAAAATAGCGACTCGTTTACTCGTTTGATAGTTTGTATAATGAGAGTTTTCTGTTGCAAGTTCGTTAACACGAGGAAGCATTGGCTCCATGTATTTCCTTTGGATCATTCCGCATCTTGAAGTTTAACGCATATCTTTTCTGAGGATTAGTGTTAAAATCCTTTTTGGGGTGCCTTGTGGTGATTAAGTCGGAGATGGTAATCAAACAAATTGGTTGGCTACGGGTTCCTATTGGTCCCTAGATGTTTTTCAAAACAATTCTTGTCTTTCTGATTGCTGAGCTCTCTTTGCTACTTGTACATGATATTATTGACAAGATCATTCTTTTTGTAAGGGTCCTATCTCACTTGTTGATTAAGGGACACAGTTAACCGTTTAGTATTTTGGGGAGCAGGAATTAGCTTTTACAAAGTTTATCGAAGAAAGTCTTGACTCTACTCGTTTCTTTTGGAGTAGTTGGAATGTTGGAGTTTAGAACCTCTCTTGAAAAAAAAGTGTAGAAACCCTTTTCTAATGTTATGGTGGAGTTGTGTGAGAGGTTTGTTTCACTTTGTGGTTTTAAGTACTAAGTTTCCTTTCTAGAATAAGTTGTTATTACAATTCCATTTGATCTTTGAAAAATTTCTATAACACGATTTGCCATGTTCCTTTAGAAGGTTTATTGACATGATCGAGAATGTGATGGTAATGTTGATTCCTTTATAAAGAAAGAAAGTTGACCGCCTTCGTAATATTTCTAAAATGATCAAATTTCAGTTTGTGTTCATGCTCTTTTGAAATTCAAGTTCTTTGTGGTAAACATAGTTTGTCGAGTAAAGTGATATGTTGAAAAATTATAATAGTTCTTAGTGATGCGGGTGTTTTGATCTTGAATACCCGTTTGTTCCTAGCGGTTAAGGTCGATATTACATTTTTGTGAGACCTATATTTTCAACTGTGGACTTCCCATATGTTTTACGAGTTCGTTGCCTAATTGGTTCTCCCCGAGTTACGTGTTCCTTGCGAGTGGTAAGTGATTTTTCATTCTTGAAGATCGTTTCTATTTGCGCCTTCTTTCGAGAAGGAATCAACCCATTCATTCCACGTGGGTCTTACGAAATGTTTTCTAAGTGTTGTTATGGGCTTGATGTTAATACACAGTAAATCCGATCGCCTTTGGTGACATCGTTCAAATAAGAATAGTTCAAGTTTAACTTTCGCGGTACCTTGGAGCTCGTGAATCAGCCGTAGCGAAATTATTTTGGGTAACTTGAGGAATTGGATTAACCTATTGCTTCTTAAAGATTTCGTGTGATTTAGTCAGAAAGGCTCCTTGGTTTGAGTTCGCAAAGTGAGGTTGCAATCAAAGAAGATTTTCGTTGATCTCTTGAGGCGAAGTTAATCCGTTTGCTTTCTCGTGAAATCTGTAAAGGGAAATGTTTGAGTTTTGTGGTGAGACCATTTGGATCTCGTGTTTCCCAAGTAGATGGTGTTTGAGCAAGTTGACTGTTGAAGGATCTTATAGATTCTTAATTAAATCTTGTGGTTATTTGAAGCGTCCTAAATTTGTTGCTCTTTACTCAAGAGATGGCGAATTTCAAGCGTAATATCTTTCTTTCGTGTCGGTTGTTATTTGATATTCTCTTTTGAGGATGTGTGCCTCAATTATGAACTCGACTTTCGTTTTCCAAGATCACGTTTATCGAATATTTATTTTGGTTTCCTGCTCGCCGTGATGAGCAACGTCTTTCTGTGTGAATAAACTTATCTTTGTTCGCCTCTTCCTTTTGAGAAAGGATCACAGTTTTGTGGTTGCAAAGTGTTTACAAAGGGTAAGTTTGGCAACTGTTTGGTGGTAGATGAGTAATCGTAGCGGTGATATTTGGCTACCAAGTTATTGGAGGAGTAGTAGAATGTAGAATGGTTTTGATCTGTATCTCTTGGGGGAAAATTAATTCACATGGAATGTTTGGTTTCGGAGTAAGTCTGAAAAGTGTTACGACTGAGTAGAACCTATGGTATAGTGAAATTTTAGAACTTCAGTTCATGATTGAAAGGTCGGTGATTATCGAAGGTATGGAAACCTTGATTACTTCTATAGAGCAACGCAATTGGATAATGATGCGAGATTAGGTGGGAAATTTCTAAGGATGCAAATGAGTGAGTATGTTAGAATTGGGGAAAATGTTGGAGAGTCAATCCGTTGATTTCCCTATATGTTATAATTGAAATTTGTGGTAGAGATCTTGGAGGTTAAATCTAGGTTTGCATTGTTATGTTAGACCTTTGGTCACTCAATGAGTGTGTGTAGAGAAAGTGGAATAATGGAGTTTCCTGAGCAGTGGAATGATCATTGATAGAACCTTTTTGATGTATTACATGAGCGTGTGTACTGAGGATTCTGAGTTGTTCTTGAAAAATTAGAGGTAATGTAATTGCTTGACATCTTGGCTTTCGAATAGCCAGGGTGTTACAGTGGGATCTATTTTTGCGGTGCTTTGGGTGCCTTCAATCAAATTATGGTTGATTAAGTAGAATGAGATGCATTGTAACATCCCAAAATTGGTTTGTGTTTCAAATGTAATAAAAATGAGGAGAAATTAAAACTTTTTCTCTGATCTTGATTTTTGTAATCAGTTCCATAATTTTTGTAAAGGGATTATGTGAAATCAAAAATCAAATTGCCATTTGGACACCAACACAAATATCCTTCATGAAAATCTTGTGCCCAACCTTTGGAAATAATTTTTCTTGGGTCTAGGGTTGATGTTTAACACCTCAGAATTATTTCATAATTTTTAGAAATTATTTGATAATTTTGAGGCAGTCAAACCTTGGTCAAACCCTAATTCACACCTTACGAAATTTACGGAGAAAATGCAGTTCATAAAAGTCTCTGAAAATTTTATGTAAGGTTCCTCCTCATTGTCGGCAATCTCGATTAAAATTTCATAATTTTTGGAGCTTGTTGCTACCTTAAATAATTTCTCAAAATCGTTATTCAAATTCAAACCCTAACGGTTTTCACTTGTTCCTTGATTCGAGTCGGACTCGGGCTCAAGCCACTTGACTCGGCTTGATCAACTAACCGCACCGGCTCGATCGTTTGGGCGCGGGCATTGTCGCGTCGTTGGATCGGCATCGAGCGGCTCACGATCGCGTGAGCGTTCGGACCATCCGAGCGCGCCGATCCATGAACCGTTGGATTCTAAATCGAGGCTCAGATTCGGGAACGTTCGGACCGTCCGAGCGCCTCGCGCAATATGAACCGTAGGATCCAAATCAACACTCGAGCTAAAATGGGCGCTCAAACCGTTCTAATCACCCGTTGCTTTTGGGCCGTCCGATTTCAATCCGGCGGTGGATGAGTCGTCTCCTTCCTCGGTCGGGTCGGGCGCGTCGAGTCAAGCAATGGCGTGAGCGAGAGGAGAAGCGCTCAGTGTGCAGTCACCTTTGCGGTCACCTTTAAACGGCTAGCTCTGCGCGCATTAAATGCACGTCATGCTCCTCCCTCAAAAGTCCATGGTTCAACTGCTCCCATCGCTCTCAAGTGCTCTGATGGCAGTATTGACCGAGGGGATGTATTGCCGTTGCTCACTGCCATACCCCGCTATATAAGCTCCTCTGGTCCTTCCTTTGAAGCCTTTCAAACACCTCGCAAGCTCCAGCAACCTCTCTGGTGTTTGCTTGAGCTCAAAAATCTGAAACCTTCTGTTGCCGCCATTGCCGAGCTTCAAGCTCTTCGGTGAAGGCGGTACCCTTGGGCTTCATCCCTTTCAATCTTGCTCCCTCTGATTCCTCTCACCTCGGTGATCATTAACCCTTACTCAATTTGGGTTTTCATGAGGCGGCTTAATTTTGGATTTCCACCTTTTCGGCCGAAAGACCTATTTTTCTTCATCAGAGCAGCTCCATTCCTCTCGGTGCTTTCTCCGTGCTCAGGTAACTCCTCTTTAGTCCCTAGTTGCTTGGCACTTGCTCAATTGGACCGCAGCAGAGCTCATTTGCTATTTTCGTTTTTGACCATTTTCGGTCATCTCTGTCATCTCCGGCTTCTGGCGTTCTAAACGCCGCGGTGAAATTTTAGTTCCTTTGGGTGCGCAAGATTGGTAGCAACCCATTTTGTGCATTGCTCACACCGCCGCGCCGAGTCGCGGCGATGATCCTCCTTCACCGTCGTTTTGTCGGATGAAAGCGAGGGACGGCGTTTGAGCGGCGTTCACCGTGGACCGTTGGATCCAAGATCAACGGTCCAGTGCGAATGAACGTTCGGACCGTCCGGCGGTTCGATCGCGTGGACCGTTGGATCCAAGATCAGCGGTCGATTGAGTGAGCGTTCGGACCGTCCGAGCGCTGATAAGCGAGGATCGTTGGATCCAAGATCAGCGGCCCGTGCGTGTGAACGTTCGGACGCCGAGCGTCCTAATCCACGTGAACCGTTGGATCCGGATCCAACGGTGAGCGTTTAGGGTTTGTGAATCGCGCGTGCGCGCATTGCTCCGTGGACTTAGACCGTTGGATCCAAGATCAACAATCCAAGTTCGTCCACGTCGATTTAATTTCTGGTTGTTCCCGAAAGGATTTATTTGTCAACTGAAAAATGTAGTAACTCGTAAAATGCATGACTATTTCATTTTAATTACTTTTCGGTTGATTCAAATTTTGTTAGTTATATTTTTAACTAAACTTTAATCTAAAAATGTTTCCAACCTCAGTGTAGCTCCAGAAAATTTTGCTAATGAATAGTAGCATTTTTGATTTGTAAGGGCTGAGCAAAATTGTTTTTAGCATAACTTTTGCATTGAGAATCCAAATCAATTGGTTCTTGTTGCTTTAGTTCCTAAAAATCATGCTCTTCCTATTGTAAAAATTTGAGAGCTTTTTGTTGAAGTTGACTGTTGGACCTTTTCGGTTTCTTTTGCCTTATTGGTTCTTTCGATAGGATCCGAAGAGCACATTAACACCGAGTGATCCCCAACAAGCGAGCAACTTCAATCGAATAAGCGTTTGATCATGTTAATCCTATTACTTTTCAAGTCTACTATATTGATTTCAACTCGTATGTATGCATTGCTATTTTGTTGTCAAAATTATGGTTAGTGTCCTATAGTTGCACAATCTGTAGGACTTGTTTATCCTCTACTACCATGAGCTTAGGTTATTTCTTTGTGGTGGAGTCGAGGAGGGACTTGGATCACTTAGTAGCTTCGATTGGAAAATGCTTAGCCATGCTTAGTTTGGTAGCTTTGGCGATCATCGACTTAGTCGATGGCCTTGATCACACAAAAATATTATTCTTCCATTATGTCCGAAGACTTGGTGCTTTCTTAATTTGCAAATCAAAAGCGAAAATGAAAACGATTTGGACTTGGGCATAATGGTATGTTGGTGTGGTGTTTTGGGTGTGATCGAATGGTGCCCAAGTCATCAAGGACCGAACATCTTGTTACACTAAACCAAGCACTATTGCGTACTAACCACATGAGGATATATGGGACCCCTCTTGACTTAGTCTTTGGCGTGTGTTATCGCCAGAGTCGCGGGGAGGAAAAGTTTTGCGTGTGTGGTGTGTGAAACACGCTTTGTGTTCTTGTGTTTGTGTTGGAGTGCGCGTGGTGGGGATTGCAGGAAGGTTCTCCACCTCGAGCGTCGCAGATTGTCAAGGCTTTACTGTGACGGGTAGTTGTCAGAGGTGGGCCACGACCCGACACAACGTATGGGTTTCTATCCATACGGGCGACTCGAGTTAATACATAATATTGGAAGCGTCTCGTAGGACTTAGCCGTGCTTAGGCATACCAAAGGTAGTGTGCTTAATCATGTGGCAAAAAGGCGATCGGCATGTGGGTAAGTTGGTACACCTGCGCAGGATAAAACTATTGAATAGCCTCGTCTAGGTTATGGACACGCTTGGGGAGGTCTTCCAAGAGTTAGACTACAACATTTATTTTTAAAATTAAAACTTGACATGGTTGGTATGAATGGGTAATTCATACTATTGTTGTGGTGACTATTGGGTTAGTCACTTCCAGGTTGTTGTTGTCTTTCTATCTACTGTTATTATTATTGTTCTCTCGATTATTTGAACATTAAAAACAGATTTATCAAATTGCTTTCAATCTATTACATTATTGCAAATAGAAACTTGCTTTATGCTAAAATGAACCATACAGCCTCCACTTCAATGAGCTTGCATGTAGTATATGTACAGGTTTGTTACTCCACATGTAAGTCTTGAGTACATTCAAAGTACTCACCGGCTTTTTGCTTTGCTTTTGTTCTGCGGGGAGGAAGGTGAGCCCCAAGGGCCTCACTTTTGTGAGATGTGCTTCGGGTTTGGCGACTAGCTTGGCGGTCCGGTTGGTTGCCTTGTGGGTTAAAGGCACACTGATTGGCTCTTTTGTTGTAGCCATCTTATAGAACTTTTGCTTCCGCTGTTTAATTATTGTTGTCTCTTTTATTGTTGGCCGGTTGGCCTCTCTTTTGTAATGACTCGGTTTAATATTATTAATACTACATTACATTACGTGTTTGGTTCTATGTGGATGAATGGAATTGATACATAAATTTTGTGATGAGGTGTGTATACTGCACTCTGGGAAGTATACATGTCTCGAGTCTCGGATTATCTGCTTTGTGATGCTAGGACCGAATGGATGGTTAAGCATTACAAGCCGGATAAACCAGGGTCTCACATGCATAGAGTATTCGGAGGATTCAATGGAGCCTCCCCACAGAGGTGGGGATGATGTATTTCAATTTGATTATAATTTGAGGATGTTTAACTAAGAGGTTTTAGCTCATGTGGTAGTCAGTGAATTCGAATTTCAAGGTTCGAGAGAAATTTTATTCCTAGAAGCGAGGAACTGTGGCAAAGGATGATTCGTGGGATAATGATGCGTTTTCTTGATTCTCGTTTGAGTTTTGTGTCGTTGACTTGTGATTTATGCAATTTGAGTTGGTGCTGTGTTGGCGTGTTGATTCTTTCCAAATTCAGACAAACCGCAAGTTTTTGGTTTGGGGCGTTTGAGTACTTCTCCTTTGGTTGTAAAATGGATTTGTTTTCGAGATGAATTGTCAAATTTGGAATCTAACCTTTTGGTGGGGAGTTAGCATTGCGTGGATGCGATGAGGACTCTCTATTTCTAGTTGGATTCTCTTCGTTTTTGAAAGTTGTAGAAATTAGGACGTTGGCTTATCGCGTTGATCGTCTCGGGTCCTTATCACGAATCGTAAATGCGGTGTGCTCGAGTGTTAAGCGAGTATCTGAGCAATTCCAAGCATGGAATATCGTTGTTTCATTCCAGTCGCAGTTTCCTTACGAGTAGATTGGTGTGCAGATTCGAGGTCGAATCCTATTAAGGGGGGTATAATGTAATACCCCGAATTCGGATCGGGTAATTAGAAAAGTAGCTGGGACGGGAAAAGGCAAACAAGAACTGAAATTTCCTGAATCGGCGGGGAGTTTTCAGCGAACTTCCGTCAACCTGGGCCTGGACCGCAGCCCAGGAGGGGCCCATGAGAGGGGCCGGCCAAGGGAGGGGGGTTTCCCCCCCCAAACCCTAGCCTCTCCCCTCTCTCTCCCCACTCCCCTCCCCAAGCCGCCACCCCCGCCCCTCCCCTTCTCCAACCGGCCGCCACCCTCCTCCCTGCAGTGCAGCAATTTTGTTCGTCATATTTGTGTAAGTCCCATACGTTTTATGATCTTCTCACCTCTTAGAAAGTTGTAGCCCTTGGTCTTATCTTTCTTTTGACACTGAGATCATCTGATTTGGAGTTACGGTTTAGGAGATATGGTAGTTTTACCGCGACTGTCCAGGAGAGCTGACGTGATTTGGCAGATTTTCTTGTCGGGCCATTATTATTTACTTAGAGGCCGAATCTGGTATTTTCGTCTTCTAGAGTTTTGTTCCTGATGTCATTATATTTCTTTTGGCACCGAGATTACTTGATTCCACCTTACGGTTTAGGAGATATGAATTTTTAATCACGCGCTGTCCTGTCTGCCTGAGAATTTGGAACTGTCGGTTTGCCCCTCGGTTGTGATCTAGTTAGAGTATGAAACGTTCTTCATACGGTATTTGAGGTCCCCGTCTTTCGTTAAGTACGGGCTTAAGTGAACACCGACGGGTGTGTCACTCACTATACCGGTATAAGTTGTGAGCAGTCCATTCCTTCATTGCATCATTCCATTTGATACATTCTCATAAATGTTCAGAGAAGTTGTTACAAGTGGATTGTGATTGCTTTGTTCGTTTAATATTTCTGTTATTCGTTAAAGTACTTGCTGAGTCTTTGGCTCATCCTTGCTTTGTTTGTTTTATTTAGGTAAGTGAGGAAGAAGGCAAGACCTTTTGTGGGAGTAGTCGGCCTGCCGCACGTCACCCTTATCAAACCATAATAACTAATGTTATCTTTCGGTCATGTCATTTACTGATATAAATGTCAGATTGTAATAATCAAATTTTGGTAATGCTTACCGTTAAATGCAGTATGATGATTGTTTTCCATTCCTTCCCATGGCTGTTGTGCGTTTATCGTGCGTTCCTTATGTGATATTGATGATTGAGCTGATTAACTCAGTGCTTGTTGCGTACTATTAGTATCTTTGTTAGAATTGCGTGACATCTTGGCTTAGAATAGCGGGTGTTCTGACGCTCTCGAGGTGGAGAACCTGCAGGAATCTCACCACCGCACACCCAACACAAGAACACGACCACATATCATGTTTCACACAGCAGACACAACTCCCTCCTGCGACTCGGAGATAACCCACGCAAAGTACTAAGTCAAGAGAGGTCCCATATCCCTCTCGTGGTTATACGCATAAGCGCAGCTTAGTGACACAAGTAACTCGGTCCTTGATGACCTAGGCACCATTCCATTACCACCAGCAGATCACACCAACATACCATTGTGCCCAAGTCGAAAGCAGTTTTATTTTGGTTTTGACTTTACAAAATAACAAAGCACAGTCTTTGGACATAATGGAGTAGTAATAAGATTTGTGTGATCAACATCATCGACTAAGTCGATGTTGCCAAATACTCCGACATCTAAGCATTTCTAAGCATAACATCGAAAGGACAATAAAGAGCATAATTAAATCACCGGCTCTAATCCACGGTGATGCTAATAACTTATGGTTGTGGCGGAGATAACAATTTGAGGGCAACAGTGCAATAGGAATAACTACCTCTAATCGGGGAAATAAATTTGACACAAAAGCATGCATACATATGATTCGTAAACAAAGTATTATGCTTGAAAGTAATGGAATTAACATGATCAAACTGCTTGCCTGCTTGCTGTGGGTCAAGATGTTGCTGAGGATCAAATATGTTGTCAATGTGCTCTTCGGATCCAAACGAGAAAGCGAAAAGCAACCAATAAGAACGAATAAAATGCAAAGACTCAACAGCAAACTTTCCCCAAAATTTCTGAAAATCTTACCGAAGCAAGGTACTGATTTATAAAGAATTTAGCAACAAGAATCAATTGATTTGGATTCTTAATGCTAAAGATACGACCAAAAGAAGGTCTTACGACCAGGTAGTGGTCGTAGCAGAACCTACGACTGAACAATAGTCGTGGAAGGGTTTACGACCAGATAGTGGTCGTAGAAGGGCGTACGACTGGATACTAGTCGTAGACAGACTTACGACTTGGTACACGTCGTAGAAGTACTTATGACCCAGACATAGTCATAGTAAGACTTACGACTTGGTACAGGCCACAACATAACTTACGGCTGGGCAATGGTCGTAGAAGGACTTATGACCATGCCATAGTCGTAGTGAGACTTACGACTATGGGGGTGATTGTAGGAGAACTATAATCACTCGTAGGCCCCTCCCTTATAAGCATAAGGGCACTTCTGGGGACTACGAGATGACCTATTGACCCCTCACAACACTACATTTGGTCGAAACGACCAACCTACAGTGACTGGTCGAAATTCCGACCACAAGGCAGCGCCCCCACACGCTTCGCCAGTGGCTCGGCGGCTTCTCCGACCACAGCGGCGCCAACCAAGGGCAGGGATGAGTGTCTAAAAGTTTAATGGTTCGACCGGCGCCGATCTTGGTGGAGTGTGGTCACTGTGATGAGTGCGACCACGGTGCGGTAGAGGTATGGCTCGGGAGGACTCGAGCGAACAATACCAAAGAAAAGCGAAACACACCTAAACTCCTATAGGGCAATGCGAGTACCTAAGGTGAAGAGCGACCGGAGACCCACGGAGTGCTCCACACAGTGGCCGAGCAGTGCGGTGAGGTCCTCACTAGGCCACAAAGACTGAGCAAAGAGAGAACCAAACCGAGTGAGGTCAAGCTCCCGAGAGTAAAGGGGGAGCGAGAGGGGCCAAGACTTGAAGAAGAAAACCCCATTGCACCGCCTCCACGTAAGCTCCACACTCAACAATGGCGGTCGAGGAGATTATGAGCTGCTGCAGCTCAAGCAAGATTGTGAATGCTAGTGGAGTTGCGGAAGTGCTAAAGGAAGGCGAGGGTGAAGCAAGGGAGTTTAAATAGAGCAATGGCGAGAGCAGCGGCGGATTTTCGGTCGGGTCAACAACGCCATGAGAGCACTTGAGGCGATGTGGCGGTCGAATCATGGCCTCTTGAGGTAGGAGTCGCGACGGGCATTTAATGCAGCGCAGAGCTAGCCGTTTAAAGGTGGCTATAGAGTGGGCGGCACGCCATCTGCTCCTCTCCTCTGCGCGCCATGGCGAGGGCTCCGCGCGGACGGAGGAAGGAGGCGACTCGTTGGTGCGTCGGATTGAAGTCGAGCAGTTTGAGGCTAGATCGAAGCGATTAGAACGATCCCATCGTTCGGCTGGTCGAAGACCGTTCGATGCCGATCCAACGGCTGAGTTAGATCGGATGGATTAAACGATTCCATCGTTCGGCTGGTCGAAGACCGTTCAACGCCGATCCAACGGCTCACGACCGTGCACACCCGATCGACCGCGCTGGTGCGATTAGTTGACTGGACCGAGTCCAGTGGCTCGAGCCCAAGTAACAGTGAAAACCAGTTAGGGTAATAACTGATTTTGGAGGAATTACCTAATATAGCAAACAAACTCCAAAATTTATGAAATTTTAACTAGAGATTGCTGACAGCAGGAGGAACCTCCCATAAAATTTCCATGGATTTCAATGTAATGAATTTTCCTCCAGAAATTCCAGAGGGTGAAAGCTATGGTTTGACCAAGCTTTGACTCGCCTCCAAAAATTATCAAATACTTTCTAAAAAACACTAGATAATTCAGAGGTGTTGCCAAGCCTCCCTTGAACTCAGGGAAAATGTGTCGAACCCGGGAACGAAGGATCCCGAATTCTCTGTGTTCATACACTAGTCCAGGATTTCCAGCGTACACAGTCACAAAAATGTTATCACAAACATATCCAGCGTGTTTATTAATAAGCATAGAGTTTATTACAATTTGGGCCTGAGGCCAAATAAAACATTAAGCGGAAGCAAATTATAATGGTAGCCACACGATACGCCACAAGTAATCGTCTGGAGGTCGCTGCCTAATCGTCCTGCTCCTCACCTTCTGGATAGAAGTCTTCTCCTGAATAATAATATTCAGAAGAGTGAGCACTACAACGTGCTGCAAATTACACCAATCTGAATTTAGAATGCATGCATAAGTTATTCAAAGGAAGGTTGTAGGGTTTATTTGCGTAAATCGACCTTTTGGTTTAAATAGTTATACTAAGTTTCAAGGCACATTTTTATTCCATAGCTAAAATCAGATTTAAAATTGATCATTTTATAGTGGATAACCTCCATATGAAATATGGTGAAGGATACCCTCCTATCACAAGGCTACCATTTAATTTTACCACAAGGATTAACCATCCTCAAATCATATCCAAAGTTATTTTAAAACCAAAAACAAATCTAACTTAGAGTGGCTTTGCTCAGCATGTCCATAGCAGTGGACACGGCTATTCGAATAGATTTACACTCTGCGGAGGTGGTACAACTTTACCCACGAGATAATTTGCAGTTATGTCGGCCAATACACGCTTCCTTAGGCGTGTGGTAGGCAATTATCACAAGGCGTTTCAATGCACTACCTCAATACCAATATGCCCGCTAAGGTTTCACTTCCATTAAGCTAACCACTGCCAGGAAGCCCCTCTTGCGCCAAGTGGGAATAAAGTCTAACCGACACCCACACAACAAAATGGCATAAACAATAATGAGGTAAGACAAATTATTAAGCTCAGTTACGCCCATACTGAACATGTGGTAGTCTGGTGGAGCTTTTGCAAGATGCGGCTCAAAGACCGGTCCTTAACCTACTTGGACAACTTTCAATAAAAACCCTGGGTCTCAGTCCTAACCAGACTAGCCCGTGCATAAACCTGCACCCACCAACGATCCATGTTTGCCCAAGTACAAACCTATTTTCTTTTATCTTTAAAATTTTTAAAGACATTTGCAAAAGTCCACCATGACAAAACAATGTCATAGGCTTTTTATCAAATTTTGAAGTCTTGGCTAAATTCTCCCAAAATCAAATATTTCCTGGTCTAAGCATTTGCTAAGCATATATTTATTTTTAAATTCATTTGACTAAGGTGACAAGGAAATGGTAATACAACATTCAAATGTGGTTATACAAAGGAATTGGAATAATTAAGTATTTAAAACAGGAATTTAAAATAATAAAATACAATTATGCATGCAATAATAATTTAAAACGGAAATTAAGTAATTTTAAATATTGGGGGCAAAATGGTCAATGGTGTAACTTGCCTTGTTCAAATCCCTGGTATTCTACTTCCTCAATAGGGTCAAGCTCTCCGGAGTCGTCAAAATCTATCTGTGAGAATAATCCAAATTCAAGCAAATTCAAAGAACTCAAATAAATTCAAATTAAAATACAAATTAACTCCAAATTAAATAATTTTGCTTTAGTTAGCTAGATCTTGATTTTAAATAAATTTAGAAATTTGAATCACCTAAATCGGAGTTTGTATGAAGAAATACGAGCTCCTGGAAGTTTAAAACCTAAATTAAATCCTAAAATCAAATTTCGATTTTCCAATTAACTTTCTAAAGGAAATTCCATTTATTGCGCAAGCATCGTCGTGATCTTGTTCATAGAGGCCCGACATGTGGGCGAACAGTATGGTGGAGTCCACACGAGGCGCAAGTCCACAGTGGACTCGGTGCCTGCGGTGATCTGAAGAGGCGAGTGCTATTTGGCCAAGGCCACTAGCGACCTGTGTGCGCCGACTTGGATGCCACGACGCCAAAACGATGAGGTGGCGCGAGGTCTCTGACCACGTCGGCGCCGGAGAGGCGCTTCGGGTTCCAATGGTGCAGGCGAGCAATGGCGCGGCGAGCTCCGGTGAGTGCGCAAAATGCTCGGGAGGCGATCTTGATGTGAGGCGCTACAGGTGGCGGAGAGTGGCGGAAGATCGTCGGCGACGAGAGCGGCGGCGATGTTCGGTCGTTGGCGGGAGGGTGCTCGAGGATCTCGGCGAAGCGAGCGCGCTGAGATCGCCGGAGGGCGCCAAGGCGGTGGTGCGGTCGATGTGGCGGGAGAGCTTCTGTCGCGGAATCGAAGAAGATGGAGCTTGGCGGTGGGAAACTTCAATTGCCGCGATTGAGAGCGGCGAGTTATGGGAGGCGGGGAATGAGTTGCGGGAAAGAATCGCAATGGGGCGCTTTTATAGGCGAGGGGCGGGAGATGGAGATCGTGGCGGCGATAATGGCGGCGGCGGCGCGGAGCATTAAAGGCGTTAGAAGGGAAGTAAAGCGGGAGCGAGCGCGGTGGTAGCAGGCGGCGTGAGCAGCGCGCAAATGTGGGAGTAATGGGGAGGAATCACGGATTGAAGAACTCCCGAGGTGCGGTAATGGCGGCGTCGCGAGGAAGAAGGAGCCAGGAAGGCGACGGCATGCGGCGGGCCCACCTGTCAGCGAGACAGGAGCGGGAGAGAGGGCGCGGGCGGTGTGATGTCGGCCGTTCGATTTCGATCGGACGGCCGCGTGTCAGCGCGGAGAGGATTGGGCGAGGGCGTGCGGTCTTGGGCTTCGGCCCGATCTTTATGTGAAAATTTTAAATTCTTTTTCAATTTATTTAATTTCAGAAATTCAAATAGGCATTAGAAAATAGTAAATAAAATCCAAAATTTTTGAGAAAATTCACAGAAATTCTCAAGAGCATTCTGGACTTAAATAAAATAATTCCAACTTTTAGTTGGTAATAGATTTTGCACATAAATTATTTTAGCCTTAATATACTTTAGGGAAAAGCTTTTAAAATTTCGAGAAAATCCACAAAAATTATTGAGGTTTTATTTTCAACTGAAATTGAAATTTTGGGCTATTACAAACCTACCCCCTTAAAGGAATCTCGACCAGAGATTGGACTAGGTCGACAAAGAGGTGGGGATACTCGGCTCTTAAAATTTCTTCTCGCTCCCGGTAGCTTCTTCTTACGAATGATTGCTCCACTTGAACCTTACAAGAGCGAATGACTTTGCTTCTAGTGACGCGTTCTGCCACATCGAGAATCTTGATTGGTTGCTCCACATAGGTGAGATCTTCCTGAAGATCGATGCTCTCGAGCGGTGTTTCTTCTGTTGGTACTCTGAGGCATTTCTTTAAGCGGGATACATGGAAAACATTGTGAGCAGTGATGAGAGATGTTGGTAGTTCAAGCGATAAGCAACTTCACCTCTTTTTGCCAAAATCTTATAGCGTCCGAACAAATGCAGGTGCGAGTTTTCCTTTAGTCTGAAATCTCTTCACTCCTCGGGTGGAGTTACCTGAGATAGACAAAATCTCCCATCTCGAAGGATAGTTCTCTCAGACGATTATCGCATAACTCTTTTGTCGGGTTTGTGCTACTTTGGACATTCTCTTATTGCTTTTACCTTACTTTGACTTCTTTTATCAGTGCAGTCAGAAGAATTGGTGTTCCCCTACTTGATCCCAAAGGAGAGGGTTCTACACTTTCTTCCATACAATGCCTCAAATGGCGACATCGAAGGCTAGCTTGAAAATTTTGTTGTAGGAGAATTGCATAGGGCAAATTCTTATCCCAACTTCTTCCGTAATCTATAGCACAAGCTCAAGCATGTCTTCTAGGACTGATTTACGTTCGGTCCGACCATCTGTTTGGGGATGATATCTTTGTCTTTGAAGTTGAGTCACAGTTCCCAAAGCTTCATGTAGACTGCCAAATTTTGATGTGAACTGCGAACCTCTGTCAAACACAATTTTCTTGGGTATACCATGTAGACAAGCGATCTGGCCATGTACAATTACGCTAACTTATTGCTTCGTAAGTGGTCTTGGTGGAATAAAATGAGCCACTTTTGTTAATCGGTCAATTATCACCCAAATGGAATCACAACTGATTGGGTCCTTGGTAGTCGGTGATAAAATCCATACCAATCTCCTCCCATTTCCACTCGGGAATTGGTAATGGTTGTAACAATCCGGCGAGTCTCGATGCTCTGCCTTAACACGTTGACATACATCACAACGTGCAACAAACTCAGCGATCTCTCGCTTCATCTTGACCCACCAATACTTTTCCTTGGATCTGGTACATCTTGGTACTTAGGGATGGATAGAGTATCGTGATTCATGAGCTTCTTTGAGAATCGGTTGTCTTGTTTCGTGATGATTAGGTACACGATCACGGTTGCCAAACCATCTTGCCTGCTCGTCCTCGAGAAAATCACAGGGCTTTGCCTTTTCTCATGTTCTTCATGATTTCTTTGATGTCTTCGTCTTCTAGTTGTTTCTCTCGATCCGTCCTTGTATGGTTGGTTGGACTTCCCTTTGTGTTGATCTGACCTTGGTGACAATTTCAAGGTTCGGATGCTTGATTCTTCATACAATTACGGTTGATTTTCTTGAACTAACACCGTGTTGCGGTATGCCTTCCTACTCGAGCATCTGCTACCACATTAGCTTTACGGGTGATAATGAATTCCAAGGTCATAATCCTTTATCGGCTCTAACCATCTTCTTTGCACGAGATTAAGATCATTGGGTGAAGATATATTTGAGACTCTTATGATCTGTGAAAATCTCAGTGATTACCAATGAGATAATGCTGCTTGATTTTCAAAGCATGCACAATTCTTTGCTAACTCTAGATCATGAGTTGGATAATTTCCTTCATGTGGCCTTAAGCGGCGAGATGCATAAGCCACGACCTTTCCTTCTGCATCGGTACATCCTAGCCCTGGCGGATCGTCCTGAAAACTTCAAAATCCTTACGTATATCTGGTAAGACTAGCACTGGTGCAGAGACTAGTCTCTTCTTCAGCTCTTGAAAACTATGTTCACATGCACTTGTCCATTCAAATTTCTTTTCCTTCTTCAGAACTTGAGTCATGGGTTTGGCGATCTTGGAGAAACTTTCAATGAATCTGCGGTAATACCAGCTAATCAGAAAACTTCTCATACAGTGAGGACTTGGGTTGCTTCAATCCATTCTGACTTCAACCTTTGAGGGTCTCACGCAACTCCTCCTGCGACACAATGTGTCCAAGAAAAGCCACTTGACTTAGCCAAAATTTACTTTTGCTAAATTTGGCATAAAGATGGTGTTCTCGGAGTTTGTCCAAAATAATTCTGAGATGTTTCTCATGCTCTTCCACATCTCTTGAGTACATGAGAATATCGTCGATAAAGACTACCACAAACTTATCCAAGAATTCCATGAACACTTTGTTCATCATATTCATGAAATAAGCGGGAGCATTTGTTAGTCAAATGACATCACTTTGTGAACTCGCAGATCCATATCGGTGGTGAAGGTTTGTCTTGGAATATCTTACAGTGCGATTTTTAGCGATGGTAGGTGACCTCAAATCAATCTTGGAGAAAACAACGGCTCCTTTAAGTTGATCAAGCAGATCATCTATCCTAGGTAGCAGGTACTTGTTTTTGATTGTTACCTCGTTGAGTGATCTATAGTCCACACACATTCTCATACTATTGTCTTTCTTTTTGACAAATAGTCTTGGAGCTCCCAAGGCGATGAACTTGGTTGAATGTAACCTTTACTCGAAGTTCTTGATGCGCTTCTTCAACTCTGCTAGATCGTTTCTTTGGCATTCAGTAGGGTCGCCGAAATTGGTGCGATCCACAGGACTAAGTCAATTAAGAACATTATGTCGGTCCGGTGGCATACCAGGTAAATCCTCGGAAAAACATCTGGATATTCTTGTACCACGGGTATATCTTCTAGTTTCACTACCTTTAAAATTTGGTCAAGATAGAACTTCTTCCGTGGAAGTCTTGGGTCGAACTCTCTGAAATCCCTTGTTCATTGGTGAGGTTGATAGATCTACTAGCACAATCTATTACGCCTTGATTTTTGGCAAGCAGTCCATTCCAAAATTACATCCAATCCTTGCGAGCATAAGACTATTAAGTTCTTTGAGAAAGATACTCGGAGATTTCAAAGGTAAGATTTGGGCAAAAGAAACTAGCCCTCATTTACATGCGGGAATGGATTAACATGGGCTTAACTAAGGGAGGTAGATAACCCATACTTTTCCACAAACTTATTTGACACAAAAGAATGTGAAGCTCGGAATCAAATAGAACGATCTTTGTCTTGAGTTGACAAGGAGTACTGAGGACAACATCTGTCTTTGCATAGGCTTCCTCTGCGGTGGCGTGATTCACACTTCCCTTCATGGTGACCACCGGTCTTGAGGGACCGCCGAGGCCAAACTCAGGGAGTTGGCTTGACGGGGGTGGCAGTCTGCTGTTTCTTGGGACACTTATTGGCATAGTGACCCAACTCGTTGCAGTGAAAGCAAGTGATTCCTGCTGTGGAAATAGGCAACCTGCTGGGCCCGACCTCGGATGAACTACTACGGAATCAGGGAGTATTTGGGCGCGGACACGAGTGGAACTCTTGGTGTAGTAGATGGAATCTTCCACGCCGAGGTGGTCGATCTTGAGAAAGCGAGGCTTGGGCGATCCTCTGAGTTAAACTTCGATTTGCCATCCTCCGCTACGATTCTCCATTTCTTGATGTTTGCCTTCTGGCGTATGGCCTTATTACCAAGCTGCTGAAAGTCGGTGAAATCCTGAGAAATAAAACGAACAGAGAGTTCGTCGTTCAACCCTTCCAGAAATCGCTCTTGCCTGTCTTCGTCTCTGGCTACATCCTCGGGGGCATAGCGAGCAAGTTGGTTAAACTTGCGAGATACTCACCGTGAGCAGTTTCCTTGGCGAAGAGCGCGAAACTCCTTCTTCTTGGTGTAATCATGCGGATGGAATGTGAGATCGGCGAAAGCTTGCATGAACCCATCCCAAGTGATTTCTTGGGCATTAGCATGGGACATGCTGAAGTTATCCACCATTCGATGCGGGACCAATCAAGCGATGAGAGGCAAACAAAACTCTCTCACGATCATGCATTGAGCAATATCCAGCTTCTTACCAATAGCCCTAAGCCAATCATCTGCGTCCATGGGTTCCGTGCTACTAGAAAATGTTGGCGGACGCATCCTCATGAATTCTGACAAGGTTACTCTTGCGGGAGGTGGAGGAGCATGATAAGGCTGCGTATTTGGAGTACTCTGGTTCTTTGTGGAGGCGGGCTAACAATTCAATCGGATGAGTCGATTGGCCATCATTAGCGCCCGGTCGGGAGCTTGATTGGAGGAGGTGGTGGGTGTTGAGCTGGGTTTTCTTGATAATCGGCATTCTCATTTCCTTGCCCTCACAGCGACACTTCAGTCGGGTGGTCACCATCTGATGGACTCTTCACAGATTAGACAAGAGAGACAGGAATTTCTAAGGGTATAGATCTAAAATAGCCCAAATTCAACAAACACAAGTCAAGAACATTTCGGCAAAATAATTTATTTTTATTTTATTAATTCATTATGGCTACCACAAAAGTATAGTAGCTCATAAATCGCAACTAAAGGAAAATTAAGGACAAATCTATGGGGTTACTGGGGTATAATCTGGCTCACTAGAACTAGCCTCGCCTTCCTTGTAATAGGCCAATTCTTTTTTCTGCAGTCTTCAACTTTTCTTCTGCATCTTGTAATTTCACTTGTATGAGAGACAGCTCATCTAGTGTATTCTCGTAGGCATAATTCATGGCTCTGGCCAGATCCACCTGATGTGTGAGATCGGGACAGTCTTCATCCTTAGTTGAGCGGAAGGCACTGTCATGCCGGGTTGGGATGTGCATTGGGTAATAGTGGAACCCAGTGCCGTTGAGGCGGTGATCGTAGATGTAGCGAAGTCGGCGGATGGCTTCCCTGGCTGCATCCTGGATGCCTTCGGCGAAAGAGCCTCGTCGCATTGGGGCATCGAAGATGTGGAAGTCTGTGTTCGGCGATAGATTGGAGTAGAGGATCACCTCTACTCTCCACCGATCCTGATTTCCCACTTTATACTTGTATCCTTGATACGTCGGTCTTTCTTCAAAGTCCAAGTGCTGCATCATCTTCCAAAGAATGGCGGCCCAATGACCAGCAAAGACTCCATGGGAAATGGCATTCGGAACTTCAGCCATCTACAATTTTTGAGAAGGAGATGAGTTAATAAATATTTTCCAAGAGAAAAGTTGAGAAATGACTCCAGAAGACCAAGTTATTTTTAATTTTCAAAATAAATCCTTAAAGGTTGGATTTCCTTCTAGGTCACGACCTACAGTCGATATGGCTCTGATACCACTTTTGTCGAACCCGGGAACGAAGGATCCCGAATTCTCTGTGTTCATACACTAGTCCAGGATTTCCAGCGTACACAGTCACAAAAATGTTATCACAAACATATCCAGCGTGTTTATTAATAAGCATAGTGTAATACCCCGGCCTGCTCGTAGCGTGGCCCATGTGGCCCATGAGGAGTTGTGTGGTGGGATTAGTCCCACATTGCTTGTCTCAAGTGAGTTGTAGTAGTATATAATGCCTGTTGGATCCAAACGTAGCACCTCCGGGTTAACCCTTTTACACGGCGAGGGCGAAAGTGTAAGTGAGGTGCTATGTGTGGCGAGTCCGCCCAGTGTGGTGGGCATTGAGCGATTTTGGGTCGGTGTTACAAATGGTATCGAGCATCAACCTTATTGCCGCGGCGCGTGCGGATGCGAAGCGGGCATATGGCGCATGACACATGTGGGCCGGAGTGGACACATGGCATGGCATATGTGCTTACCGACCGGACGCACGGGCGTGTCTTAGGGTGGTTACAGGCATTTGCGCGTATGCGGTTTCTTTGCCGGCGTCGACCCTTAAGGGGGTGAATGTAATACCGGCACGCTTCGTGGCGTGGCCCATGTGGCCCATGAGGAGTTGTGTGGTGGGATTAGTCCCACATTGCTTGTCTCAAGTGAGTTGTAGTAGTATATAATGCTGTTGGATCCAAGCGTAGCACCTCGGGTTAACTCTTTTACACTGGCGAGGGCGAAAGTGTAAGTGAGGTGCTATGTGTGGCGGTCCGCCACGGTGAAATGGGCATTGAGCCGATTTTGGGTCAGGGTGTTACACATAGAGTTTATTACAATTTGGGCCTGAGGCCAAATAAAACATTAAGCGGAAGCAAATTATAATGGTAAGCCACACGATCGCCACGAGGCAATAAATGCGGAGGTCGCCGCCTAATCGTCCCGCTCCTCACCTACGGATAGAAGTCTTCTCTGAATAATAATATTCAGCAAGAGTGAGTACTACAAGCTGTGCTCGCATAATTACACCCAATCTGAAATTTAGAATGCATGCATAAGTTATTCAAAGGGAGGTTGTAGGGTTTATTTGCGTAAATCAACTTTTTGGTTTAAATAGTTATACTAAGTTTCAAGGCACATTTTTATTCCATAGCTAAAATCAGATTTAAAATAGATCATTTTATAGTGGATAACCTCCATATGAAACATGGTGAAGGATACCCTCCTATCACAAGGCTACCATTAATTTTACCACAAGGATTAACCATCCTCAAATCATGTCCAAAGTTATTTTAAAACCAAAAACAAAAGTAACTTAGAGTGGCTTTGCTCGGCATGTCCATAGCAGTGGACACGGCTATTCGAATAGATTTACACTCTGCGGAGGTGGTACAACTTTACCCACGAGATAATTTGCAGTTATGTCGGCCAATACACGCTTCCTTAGGCGTGTGGTGAGCAATTATCACAAGCGTTTCAATGCACTACCTCAATACCAATATGCCGACTAAGGTTTCACTTCCATTAGGCTAACCACTGCTGGAAGCCCCTCTTGCGCCAAGTGGGAATAAAGTCTAGCAGACACCCACACAACAAAATGGCATAAACAATAATGAGGTAAGACAAATTATTAAGCACAGTTACGCCCATACAGAACATGTGGTAGTACGGTGGAGCTTTTGCAAGATGCGGCTCAAAGACCGGTCCTTAACCTACTTGGGCAACTTTCAATAAAAACCCTAGGTCTCAGTCCTAACCAGACTAGCCCGTGCATAAATCTGCACCCACCAACGGTCCATGTTAGCCCAAGTACAAACCTATTTTCTTTTATCTTTAAAATTTTCAAAGACATTTGCAAAAGTCCACCATGACAAAACAATGTCATATGCTTTTTATCAAATTTTGAAGTCTTGGCTAAATTCTCCCAAAATCAAATATTTCCTGGTCTAAGCATTTGCTAAGCATATATTTATTTTTAAATTCATTTGACTAAGGTGACAAGGAAATGGTAATACAACATTCAAATGCGGTTATACAAAGGAATTGGAATAATTAAGTATTTAAAACAGGAATTTAAAATAATAAAATACAATTATGCATGCAATAATAATTTAAAACAGAAATTAAGTAATTTTAAATATTGGGGGCAAAATGGTCAATGGTGTAACTTGCCTTGTTCAAATTCTGTATTCTACTTCCTCAATAGGGTCAAGCTCTCGAAGTCGTCAAAATCTATACGAGAATAATCCAAATTCAAGCGAATTCAAAAGAACTCAAATAAATTCAAATGAAAATACAAATTAACTCCAAATTAAATAATTTTGCTTTAGTTAGCTAGATCTTGATTTTATACAAATTTAGAAATTTGAATCACCTAAATCGGAGTTTGTATGAAGAAATACGAGCTCCTGGAAGTTTAAAACCTAAATTAAATCCTTAAATCAGAATTTCCGATTTTCCCGAATTAACTTTCTAAAAGAAATTCCATTTATTGCGCAAGCATCGTCGTGATCTGTTCATAGAGGCGACATGTGGGCCCGAGCAGTATGGATGAGTCCACAACGAGGCGCAAGTCCACGGTGGACTCGGTGCACGCAATCTGAAGGGGCGGCGGGCTGGCCGGCTGGCGCTGTATTCTTTAGCGACCACGCTGGCCCGACTTGGATGCCACGCGCAGCGATGAGGTGGCGCTGAGGTCTCGACCACGTCGGCCGGAGAGGAGGCTTCGGGTTCCAATGGTGCCGTGACAGCGCGGCGAAACTCCGGTGAGTCGCAAAATGCTCGAGAGGCGATCATCGATCGGGCGCTACAGTGGCGGCGAGAGTGGCGGAAGATCGTCGGCGGCGGAGAGCGCGGCGATGTTGGTCGTTGGCGGGAGGGTGCTCGGGGATCTCGAGCGAAGACGAGGCGCGCGCAAGGATCGCGGAGGACGCCAAGGCTGGTGGTGCGGTCGATGTGGCGGGAGAGCTTCTGTCGCGGAATCGAAGAAGATGGAGCCGGACGTGCGGGAAACTTCATTTGCCGCGATTGAGAGCGGCGAGGTTACGGGAGGCGGGGAATGAGTTGCGGGAAAGAATCGCGGCCGGGGCGGCTTTATAGGCGAGGGGAGGCGGGAGATGGAGATCGTGGGCGGCGATAATGGCGCGGCGACGGGCGCGGGAGCATTCACCGGCGTTAAGAAGGGAAATAAAGCGAGGAGCGAGCGCGTGGTAACCGGCGGCGTGAGCAGCGCAAATCGGGAGTAATGGGGGAGGGAATCACGGAATTGAAGAACTCCCGAGGTGCGGTAATGGCGGCGTCGCGCGGGGAAGAAGGAGGCGAGGAAGACGACGCTGTGCAGGCGGGCCCACCTGTCAGCGAGACAGGAGCGGGAGAGAGGGCGCGGGCGGTGTGATGTCGGCCGTCCGATTTCGATCGGACGGCCCGCATTATCGGTAGCGGAGAGGATTGGGTGGGATGTGCAGATCTTTGGGCTTGGCCCGATCTTATGTGAAGAATTTTAAATTCTTTTTCAATTTATTTAATTTCAGAAATTCAAATAGGCATTAGAAAATAGTAAATAAAGTCCAAAATTTTTGAGAAAATTCACAGAAATTCTCAAGAGCATTCTGGACTTAAATAAAATAATTCCAACTTTTAGTTGGTAATAGATTTTGCACATAAATTATTTTAGCCTTAATATACTTTAGGGAAAAGCTTTTAAAATTTCCAGAAAATCCACAAAAATTATTGAGGTTTTATTTTCAACTGAAATTGAAATTTTGGGCTGTTACAAAATGTTTCCAATGGCTTGGCCCAAGATCTATGACAAGGAGGTTTTTGATTAAAGTCAAATGAGGATTTGAATTTGATTTTCCACAATCCCTAAATCAAGAATTACAGAAATGATCAATGACTTCAAGGTGCAAGAAAAGTTTTAATTTCTCCTGATTTTCTTGCATTTGAACACAAATCCATTTTTGGGATGTTACATTCGCAAAGCTTGCCAACTTCATGATGTCAAGGTTGGAGGAGCTCGAGCTCGCTTGTGGAATACGGGAAGCAACCGCGATGGTGATGGTCGAGAAACGGTGTGAGGGTGGTAAACACTGTGTCACAATGCTTTAACGGCGATGGAAACACAACATTGAGGCTAGAGGGCGTACACGAAGGCAATGTTGGGGGTGGGGCGGCAGACGGAGGAATCATGATGGGGAGGGTCTAGCACATGGGGAAATCGCCAAGGTAGGGAGGATGGAGAAGATTTGGGGTGCACAAGATGAGGGTTCGGAAGTCGGTGGAAGGGTTGAGAAGAGGTGGAGCTGCGTGGGGATAGAGAGGGTAGGCACAAACTGGTCCCACTTGTCAGCGCTGATGGGTTGTGAGAGGAGGGGAGGGGAATAAGAACGCATCACTCACCACCACTTGAGTCTTTTTAAGTAGTAAAGTTTATAGGGAAGTGTAAGAAGGAGGTCTGAGGAATGAACAACTCCAATATTTGTAGTAGCCAAATATGGACATCACTTTGCTAGACATGTGTATGTAATGGCGTGACAGATATATCTATGCAAAATTGGCTACTAGACATCACAATTTTGTGGTGTTGGCTCCTGGATACCGAAATTGTGTGTCTTTCCCGAAAGACACTACAAAATGTACATATTTGCTTTATGACACTACACTCACTAAAATAATATATCCGGCTTAGAGAGGAGAAAGAAGGTGGATGAAAATACTATTTTGCTCCTCTCATCTCCAATCTAAATCTTCCTCGTATGTCGCAACTTTGAAAACTCATAACTAATTCATTCAAGCTCCAAATGAGATGAATCCAATTGGGTTGTTCATTTTATAAGGTGTTTGATTTTCTGTAAAAATTTTGGTTGCACAACCGTTCTAGAAATTTTTACCAAATAATTGATTAGGGTGAATAGTAGCCGATTGTATTTTCCTAGTTGAGCAGAATTGTTTTGATCATAACTTTTGCATTGAGAATCTAAATTAATTGGTTCTCATTACTAAATTCTTTAAAAATCATGCCCTTCCTACTATAGAAATTTCGGAGCTTTTCGCTGAAGTTGGTTTTTGAATCTTTTCGGTATTTCTTGCCTTATTGGTTCTTTTTTGCCTCTTTCGTTAGGTTTCGACACGCACATTGATAACGAGAGTGACCTCAGCAACATTTTGAGCAGGAGCAACCAGGCAAGCAGTTTGATCATGTTAATCCCAGTATTTTTCAAGTCTAATATATTGTTTGCAACTTGTGTGTATGCATTGCTATGTTGTGTTAAATTATGATTAGTGGATCCTATAGTTGCATAATCTGTAGGAATTGATTATCCTCTACTACCTGAGCCTATGTTATTTGCTGTGATTTGAGTTCGATGGATGAGCTCTTGTCACTTAGTAGATTGCGATTTGAAATTGCTTAGAAATGCTTAGTTTCGGTAGTAATGGGCGATCATCGATTTAGTCGATGATCTTGAACACACATCTAATTATTACTCCTTTATGTCCAGCACTTGTGCTTTGTTATTTTGTAAAGTCAAAATCTGAAAATGAAAAATTGATTTAGACTTGGGCAAGTGGTTGGATGGTGGGTTATTGGGTTTGTGGATGTCTTGCCCAGGTCAACAAGGACCGAACATCTTGTTATACTAAACCAAGCATGTTTGCGTGCTAACCACGCGAGAGGGATATGAGACCTCTCTTGACTGAGTACTTTGGCGTGTGTTGACTCCGAGTCGCAGGAGGTGGGTTGTGTGTGTTGTGTGAAAAAGAAATTGTATTATTGTGTTGGGTGTGCGGTGGTGGAGATTCCGGGTAGGTTCTCCACCTCGATGGGCGTCGTAGTTGTCCAAGGCTTTACCCGTGAGGGGTACTTGACCGAGGCTTTACGATGACTCCGACACAACGTATGAGTTTCTATCCATACGGGCGACTCGCAGTTAATGAATAATATAGGAAATGTCTCGTAGGGCTTAGCCGTGCCGGCATACCTAAGGAAGTGTAGTTAATAGCTTGGCAAAAAGGCGGTCTAGCGTGTGGGTACATTGGTACACCCCTACAGGGATAAAACTATTCGAATTGCCTCGTCCTAGGTTATGGACACGCTTGGGGAGGTCTTCCAAGAGTTAGACTACGACCTTTTAATTAAAATTTGACATGGTTGGCATGAATAGGTAATTCATGCTATTGTTGTGGTGACTAGGGGTTTAGTCACTTCCAGGATTGTTGTTGTCATCTATCTATTGTTGTTATTGTTGTCAAATTGTTATTTGAACATTAAAAACTGATTTGCCAACTTGCTTTCAAATGTACTATCTTATTGCAAATAAAGATTGCTTTATGCCGAAAATGAAACATACAGTCTCCACTTAAATAAGATTGCATGTAGCATATGTATAAGTCTGTTATTCTACACGTAAGTCTTGCGGAGTACAATTTTTATACTCATTTGCTTTGCTTAACTATTTGTTACAGAGGAGGAAGGTGAGCCCCAAGGGCCTCACTTTTGTGAGATGTGCTGCGGGTTTGACGACTAGCTTGGCGGTCCGGTCAGTTGCCTTGTGGGTAAAGGCACACTGATTGGCTCTTTTGTTTATCGCCATCTTATGGTATTTCGCTTCCGCTGTTTAATTAGCATTTGGATGTTATTTGGCCGGTCGGCCTCTCTTTTGTAATAACTATTCTTTATTTATATTAACTTCTGGTTTGTTGCTTTTGCTGGTTCTATGTGGTTGAATGGAATTGATACATACTGTTGTAAAGTGGTGTGTATACTGCATTCCTGGGAAGTATACATATCTCGAGTCTCGGTTTATTTGATTTGTGATAAACCGGGGTCTCACAGAAAATCCCGGAGCTTGCCTCTTCTCATATTCTTTTTGATTTCTTTGATGTCTTCGTCTTCTAGCTGTTTCTCTCTTATCTGACTCTGTATGGTTGGTTCGACTTCTATTGAGTTGATACAGCCTTGTCTGACAATTTCCAGATTCAGGTGCTTTAGTTCTTCATACAGCTCTGGTTGATTTTCCTGAACTAAAATGGTGCTACAGTATGCCTTCCTACTCAGGGCATTTGCCACCACGTTTGCTTTACCCGGGTGATAATGGATTCCAAGATGATAATCTTTTATCAGTTACAGCCATCTTCTTTGCCGGAGATTAAGTTCTGACTAAGTGAAAATGTATTTCAGACTCTTATGATTTGTGAAAATCTCACAGTGATTACCAATGAGATAATGCCGCCAGATTTTCAAAGTATGCACAATTGCTTCTAACTCCAAATCATGAGTTGGATAATTTCCTTCATGTAACCGCAACTGACGAGATGCATAAGCCACGACTTTTCCTTCTTACATCCGTACGCATCCAAGTCCCTGGCGAGCTGCGTCACATAAAACTTCAAAATCCTTACGAATATCTGGTAATACAAGTACGGGTGCTGTTACTAGCCTTTTCTTTAACTCTTGGAAACTTTGATCACAGGTATCTGTCCATTCAAATTTTTTTCATTCTTCAGAAGTTGAGTCATGGGTTTGGCGATCTTGGAGAAACTTTCGATGAATCTGCGATAGTACCCAGCTAAACTGAGAAAACTTCTCACTTCCATCATGGACTTGGGTTGCTTCCAATCCATTACAGCTTCAACCTTGGCGGGGTCTACTGCAACTCCTCCTGCTGACACGATATGTCCAAGGAAAGCCACTTGACTGAGCCAAAATTCGCTCTTACTGAACTTGGCATAAAGCTGATGTTCTCGAAGTTTTTCCAAAATAATCCTTAGATGCTTTTCATGCTCTTCTTAATCTTTTGAATAGATGGGAATATCATCAATGAAAACTACCACAAACTTATCCAAGAATTCCATAAACACTTTGTTCATCATATTCATGAAATAAGCAGGGGCATTTGTCAGTCCAAATGTCATTACTGTAAAGTCATATAGTCCATATCTGGTTGTGAAGGCTGTCTTCGGAATATCTTCTGGTCTGATTTTTAGTTGATGATAGCCTGACCTTAAGTCAATCTTGGAGAAAACACTGGCTCCTTTAAGTTGATCAACAGATCATCAATCCTGGGTAACGGGTACTTGTTCTTGATTGTTACTTTGTTGAGTGATCTATAGTCACATTCTCATACTGTTGTCTTTCTTCTTGACAAAAAGTACTAGAGCTCCCTAAGTCGATGAACTTGGTTGAATATAACCTTTGCTTTGCAGTTCTTCGATCTGCTTCTTCAACTCTGCTAGATCATTAGCCGACATCCTATAGGGTCACTGTGAAATTGGAGCAGTCCCTGGGACTAAGTCAATTAAGAACATTATGTTCCTGTCCGGTGGCATACCGGGTAATTCCTCAGGAAAATATCTGGATATTCTTGAACCACTGGTATGTCTTCCAGTTTTACTTCCTTCAAGCTGGTCAAGATAGAACTTTTTCCAGTAGAAGTCTTGGGGTCTGAATTCTACTGAAATCCCTTGCTCATTGGTGAGGGCGATAGATCTATTGTCACAATCTATTCTTCCTTGGTTTTTGGCAAACCAGTCCATTCCAAGAATTACGTCTAATCAAGGAAGAGGGAAGAGCTTAGAGGAAGGAAAGATAAGAAGGAGAAGAGGGAGTAGAGGGAAGAAGTTATGGTTTTGTGATCCATTCTCCTTCGTCGAGAATTTTCCAGGGGTAATGATATGGAAATCCTTGCCATGTTATTAGATTGGTGCTTAATCAAAGATTAGGGTAGATCGCCTGGTTTAGGTTAGATGTGCTGCTGAACCTTACGACTAAGTTTTGCAGTATCTACGTCATGTTTCATTGCTTTGTCATGTTCCAAAAGTTGTAGGTTATTGTGTAAGCTTTCGATAGAGTGCAATATCACTGGATTTGGTTAAGTGGTGCAAAGTTGTGGCTTCTAGAGAGTCACTATCCATAATTCCATTGCCGTTAACAGCTGTCGTGCGGTTTGCTTTATTTCGTATAATAGATGGTCGAGTTAAATTATAGTCATAACTAGAATTATTAGACAATTCTATATATTTTTCAGAAGTGGTAGGATTTGCTATTGTAACACCCCAAATCTCACTTTCAGTTCAATTGATTAAAATTGTGGGGTTTTAAAAACTTTTTCTTACACTTCATTGATGTTCAAATTTTTGAGTTGTTAACTGAAACCTCCATCGCAAAAGTGTGGTCTGAGCTGAAGCAACTTGGCCCAGCCAGACTTCTACTTTTCATTCTTTCTCTATGGTTCGGCCGCTAGCCTAGCCGCCTACCTCACCACTGGCACCATGTCACTTGTGCCATCACCACTATGTTACCTACGTGCGCGCACCCACTCCTGTTGCCCACGCCCATGTTTGGGGCTATGCTACCTACGTGCGCGCACCCACTCCTGTTGCCCACGCCCATGTTCGGGGCTTGTTCCTACGCACCGACCGTGTCATCACCATTGCCTCCCACCTTCTTCTATCACATCATGGTCACTGTGGCCATGCCATCGTCAATTTTGCGCTGGCACCTATTAGCTCGCTTGACTGTGCCATTGCCACCATAGTGCCAACGAAGGGACGTCGACCACGCCGTGCCCACACCACCAGTTGCTGCCGCCCATGCCACCCACGCACGACCACGCTCCCGCTCCCGCATGCTTGGTCGACCAAACACAAGCGGCCAACATCGCCAACCACTCCTGTCATGGCGCCATCACTTCGCACGCCTGCCTTGTTGCTGTAGCCATGTCACAGTTGTGCCTATGACGTCGAGCCTGGCCCTGTCCCACCTACACGACCAGTGCCCTGACGCCATGCTGCCTCACTTCTCCCACGTCATGGTGTCATCCTAGCATCCTCCATCAGCCACCGACTTACCCATCCTTTTCTTTTCTCTTCTTTCTTTTTCCCTTCTCCCTTTTATTCTCTTTTCTTTTTCTTCTATTCCTCTAGCCGAGCCGACTTGGACCATAGCCCCGTTCCAGCCCGACCATCCTCCTCGATGCATTCCAGCCCAGCATCCCTTCTCTCTATGTCGTACCTGGGAATAACATCCCCAAATCCTCTGTATATTTCTGAACTAGTCCCATGATCAGTAGCTAGTTCACACAGTAAAAAAATATGGTAACATCAATAAACACACACAACTTTATTAATAAATATTAGAGTTTATTACAAGAAATGCTTACGAGCCAACAATAAAGAACACTGCGGAAGTCGAAGAAGAAGCAGTAGAGCATGTACTGACGATTTGGCAGCATTACCTCATCGGTAATCATCGCGAGATATTTTCAGACCACAAAAGTTTGAAGTATTTGTTCACCCAACCAGATCTGAACCTTAAGCAAAGAAGGTGGTTAGAGTTGATCAAAGACTATGACATGGATCTCTAGTATCATCTGGGCAAAGCCAATGTTGTTACCGACGCACTCAGTCAGAAGATTTATTGCAATACATTGTTGCTCAAGGAGGAATTGCCCGCTCTTCACGAAGAATTTCAATAGCTCAACTTGGGAGTGGTTGAGCAAGGTTTCCTCGCTGCCATGGTTGTGCAACCCACCTTGGAAGATCAGATCAAGGCTATGCAACAAACAGACGTTGGGGTAAACCAAATCAAGCAGAATATCAAGTACGGGACAACCAAGTGTTTCTCGGAACATGACCATGGAGTCGTATGGTTCGGATGGCGCCTTATTGTTCCGAAGGTCATGGAATTGTGGAATTTAATCTTCCATGAAGCCCATGATTACCCCTTGTCCATTCATCTAGGGGCCACGAAGATGTTGCAGGATCTTCGGTAGAGATTTTGGTGGACCTAAATGAAGAGCGAGATCGCTAGGTTCGTTGCCGAGTGTGGCGTATGTCATCGTGTGAAGGCTGAACATCAACACCCAGTGGGTATGCTACAACCTTTTCCAGTACCTGAGTGGAAGTGGGATTAAATCGGTATGGATTTTATTACCGGTCTGCCCCGAACCTCCAAGAAGAATGATGTCATCTGGATTGTCATTGATCGACTGACTAAAGTGGCTCACTTCCTCCCTGTTAAGACCCAGCTTTGTGTGCGACTCTTGGCCGAGCTTTATGTCGTAAGAATTATGAGTTTACGTGGGGTACTGGAATTTTCTTCAACACTGCATACCATCCTCAAACTGATGGCCAGATTGAAAGGGTGAATCAAGTTTTTGAAGACATGCTCCATGCTTGTATTCTTTCCAACGGGAAGAATTGAGAGAAATTCTTATCGTTTGCCGAGTTCTCTTACAACAACAGCATTCAAGGTAGTCTCAGTATGACACCATTTGAGGCCTTATACTGGAAAAGATGTAGAACCCCATTGAATTGGTCGGAGACCGGCAAAAGACTGTTCTTTGGCCCAGACTCGATTAATGAGGCCAAAAGTCAAGTTCGATTGATTTAGGACCGATTACGCACAGCTTAATCAAGGCAAAAGAGCTTTGAGGATCATCGTTGTCGCGAGTTAAGCTTTGAGCCTAATGACTTGGTATATCTCAAAGTCTCTCCTCTGAAGGGCCATCAACAGTTCGACGTCAAAGGCAAACTAGCTCCTCGATATGTCAGGCCTTATCGCATCATCGAGAAGAAAGGAGATGTGGTCTACAAGTTGGACTTACCCGTTGCACTCGAGGGAGTACACGGTGTTTTCCACGTGTTCCAATTGAAGAAGTACCTTCGCATCCCAACTGAGGAAGCTCCACTAGAAGATCTTGATGTACAAGAAGATTTGACCTACCAGGAGCGTCCGATTAGCATCCTTGATGAAGTTGAGCGAAGAAAAAGGAATCATGTCATCAAATTCTGTCACATCCCCAATTTAATAAATAAAATTATTATGCATCTCATGATCATACATGGCATTCTTGAAACATTTGCACCAATTTTTGCATTGGAAAAATCTCAAACAAAGTTTAAACCTACACTTCAAATATAAGCTCAAAGAGGAAATTGAGATAAAAGAATATGGTAATCTTCTAGAAATAATTTATTCAAATACTATATTAATTATCAGGAATTAATATAATTTTTGCAAAATTTTTAGAGCTTCTTTCAAATCTCAGACAATTCAAACGCATTTCAAAGACCTATGCTAAGTTTGAATTTGAGTTATACAAATTAGGACATGAACAGTGGGGTTTCATATTTTATATGTGTACTAGGTCATCCCAGGAACTCCTCTGATTTAAATCAGATTTTTAGGATTTTATTTGATATATTTTGTAGCTCAGTCAAACTTGAATCAAATGAATTCAATCTCAGTCAAACCTTCACTATTCCTTTGACTTAGACTGGACCACCTTGATTTGATCAAGTTGGACCACCTAGTGGCACCAGCCGAGCCAGGCAGCGGATCGCGCGTCTCGTGAGCCACCGACCAGCGGGCCCAACTGATCACTGTCTCTTCTACCTCGCGTAGGGCTCGCACAGGAGCCGAGCTCCACGCGACCGCGATACCTTGCGCTGCTGCGCCAGTGAACGCCGTCTATCCACCAAATAAGTGAGCCACTCCTGGAACTTCTCTACTTGACGCCGCCTCCATTGATGTCCATCCCTGAGGATAAAACCCTCTCCTTGCCTTCTCCATTATCCATTCTTCCTCTCAGTGGTTGAGGATGGAGAAGCTCTCCCGGGCGCACCTCTCGGGTAAGCTCCTACCGGATGCATCCTTTCTTCTCTAGGATCAATGTTGTTTCCATTTTACTTAATGCCAGCCCTTGTTTTGGCTTGTAGCTCTCGAGCCACCTTGGTGCCATTCGCGACTCGAACACGCACTGAGGACCTCTCCTTGTTATCCTCAACACCGGTAGGCTTTAACCTCAACTTTGCACGTCACCTTACATGCTTTAGCCTGCTAAGAAGAACCCCTCATTGAATTTCATCAATGCACGACAGGTTTTTGTGGATTTGAAGGAATTCCATTTTCGGCCGAAGAACGACCTCTTCGTCTCCTACTTTGATCTGGTAATACATTCTTCAATTCCTTGCTTCTATAGCATTCTTGTGTGGTCTGTGAGCTATCCTGACCATTCGCTTGCCTTGGTTTTCACTAGAGCATCCTATCCACATTTGAGCTCATTGCCGCCGTGGACCTCACTTGTGCCGAAACGCGCCTCGAGCTTCCATGAGCACCCACCTCTCACATGTAGCTTCCTTAGGCACTGTAGAGGCTTTGGCACCCGCTTGAATGGATGCTACGGAGCTACATTTGTGCGTGCACGTTTGCCGTATGAGCTAGCGCCGCCCCTCTCCGGCTCGCTGTCGGTACCGATCGACCCAACCGTCCAGAGTACCACTGTTAGGTTCGCAATAATATTGTGTACCCGTTCATGCCCTTAGTTCGCGCCGCCAGAGCGAAATCGCGGCGACATGTCGTGACACCACTCGATTTTGTCTGCGCGACAAACAAGCGTAGCAAAGTACTTAAGGTGCTAATCCATTATTTAATTGCTAATGATTGCTTATGGATAGTAATGATGTCTTAAGAAAGTAATGTGCCGCTTACATGTGGGGCCAGTGAACAGAAATCAAGGTTAAATAATGGTTTCAATGAGAGAATGACATGTGGGTCCCACAGACTTAAGTGCACAGTCGTGGACCGGTGGACCGGCCCGTGGACTCACGGTTCACGCACTGTGCTATGGATCGTATCACTAACGAATGGGCCCCACTTGTCAGCGCAGTTAAAATCTGAATTTAAATTAAAAAATAAACTATTCACTGGGCCCACCAGTCAGCAACTGCGGCTAGCAGAGCGCCCAGTAAGAAAAGTTTTAAATGCATTTTTAATTTCTAAAATAAATTATTTTCATACTGAAAATTCTATTAACTTCAAAAATGCGAAACTAATTCATTTTAACTCCAAAAATAGTGAAACCAATTTTGTTAATTTTCATTTTAAGTGAAATTTATTTAAAAATAGGTTTCAAACTTGTCTCAACAGCAGAGAATATAGTTTTGGAAAATGATCAATAACTCTATTATTTTTACAACAGAAAAAGGCTGATAACTTTGAAAATTCAAAACTAATTCATAAAAACTCCATTTGAGATGAACCAAGTTAAATTGAGCTCATAATATTATTCTCTATTTACCTATGTAATCATTTTTCTCCCCACTAATCTGCAAATTTTAACCAAAATAATTAAATTGAATAAACAGTAACAAATTGCATTATCTGGAAATCTGATTTTCAGACGGCTATAACTCCCTCATCTTAAATCCAAATTGAACAGTTATTTAACCTAAATTCATATAAATCATCATCTAGTTACTGTATAAATTTCATACATTTTCAAACAATTTGAATTTTGGGCCTTTTTCGATGTTTATTCGGTGTTGTCTTCATATAGATTCCGAACCAATTTTTATTGACTCGTACGCCACCGAGAGCGAGCAGCTCGACTTCCAGCAAGGCAAGCATCGTTTTAACTTTATTTTGCATCATATTTGATCCCAATTTTGATAAGTTAGTGCAATGATAATTGCTTGCATGCTTATTTTGTTATGTCGCTATTTTTGTGATGTGTAGTTAGTTATATCCCATTCATGAGGTTATCCTTGAATTATTCCAGTACCTACATGGTCAAGTTAGGTTGTGTGAAATATATTGTATGGGTTTGCTTAGCCATGCAAGTCTAGATACGGTAGATTGATTGTCGGGAATTACCCGACAATTATGGGAGACACGATTTCATACCTTCTTTTTATTCCAGATCTTCATATCTATTTCTTAAGTTAAATTTTGTTATTTCAAAAGAGTTGTGGGTTTTGGACAAGTGGTTTCTAGTGAGGGTGCCTTCATGCACAAGATCGGATATGTGGTTGACTTGTCTGGACCAACAAGGACCGAACTTTGGTGACGTCGTTGATTCAAGTATCATTCGTGCCACCACACGCGGGTTGGGAGACACTTGGTCAAGTAGGGGGAAGGCTTTGATTGGGTTGGGCCTTAGGTGGTTTCTAGTTAAGGTGAGGACATTTGTGTTCTATCATTTGTTCGTAGGAGCCGATGTAATTTTCTATAGTGTGCGTGGGAGCACCAATTTCGGTTATTTACATTGCATCGGTATATCCAACATAACTTGCGAGCCCGCTTAGCAAATGCTATCAGTCGTTTGTACTAAGTTAGGGGTTCATCTCACAAGGGGGACCTGGCTCAATACCACTTTCTTATCGAAAAATATTGAATCTCGATTTCCCTGGCCGACACACCAACGGAAGTGTGTTAATTCCAGTGGCTTACTGCTAGTCGAGTCGTGTGGGTAAAGTAATACACCTCTGCAGAGATAAATCTATTCGAATAGTCATGTCCACGGTTATGGTCAATCTCTTGAGTTTGGGAGTCACTATTGTTAGACTTTGAATCAAAATTGATGGTTACAACTTGGTATTTGGCATGAACGGGTGTTCGTACATTCTTATGTATCAAAGTGGGCTGCCACTTTAGTATTTGTTTGGTGCAATTGTTTACAAATGTTTCACTTTATTACATGCTTTATTTTTACTTCAAATATTATTTTTAAATAGCACTTGACAAACTAGTATGTGCAGGTTGAAAACTGTTGCGTTTTTCACAAAACTAGAGCCACTAATGCTATCCTTTGATTGCCCAATATGCATCACTAATTTTAACTTTGTATAAGACTTGCGAGTATGATGAGGACATCTCTACTATCGATATAGCCATGCCTACACTCACAACTCATCCACAACCAGTACAAGGACCTCTTACCCGAGCTCGTGCTCACCAACTTAATTACTAGGTGAAGTCATTCCTATGTTTATATATTACTGAGAATAAACCGCTACCTAATACAAGTGATTTAATTGTGCTTAGGAACATGGCAAAGGACCAAGGAGAAGCTTGTGGAGTCATGGACATGCATGGAAGGCATAATAGAGGTCACCACGTCACTTTGGATCCATGTCAAGCAAGAGTTCGAGTTAGGCTCCTTCCGGATTCGAATTCGGACTGTTGCGATAATACTAAGTTTAAACTGTCATAACTTCTTCATACAGACTCCGTTTGGGGCATTTCTGGACTTCATGGAAAGCTTATCAAGTCTACTTTCCAGTGGATCGAAGTTCATCATCAAATTCCATTCGAGCCAGACACAATCATTAAAAGAGTCCACGTCTGTTTCTGAGTCCGAGTCAAAAGGGTGTTGTGCCACCTCCACTTGGGCCCATGGGCCTGGTAACCCTAGGGGCATGCGTCCACTTTGTTGTCCACCACTCCTGGCCATCTCCCTATATAGGATCCACCGCCTCCTTTTGCTAGAACTCGAATTTTGTTTGATTAGTTTCTCCATTGTGAAAACTCTCGTTCTTCGCTTGTGCCAACTAGACCAACTGTAAAGAAGCTCTGCGGAATCCCACCTTTTGAACTCAATCATATATTTGCAATTCAAATTACTTTTTACCTCATTTTTTGCTTATTCTTCGATTGCTTGCAGGAATTGATCCTCGTGATCAGGCAACCGGGTCTTTAGCACGGTTGATAACGACTTGGTGGTTAGTTCAGCGATTGCTTGGTTCGTGTGTGCCACGTTCGTAGCCTGGATCGTGAGAGTTGACCGTCATCCAATCAGAATTTACCCCTCTAATCAAAAGATCGGGACAACAGAACACATCAAGTGGTATCAGAGCTATAGTTCATCGGTGAGAGTCTCCAGTCTTTCATACCTGTAGTCCATACCTGTCTTTTCATTGCATTACATTGTTGAACTTTCGGTTGCATCGTTGTATCCTTTGCTGGTCTTAGTGTGTAGTTCCTTTAGAGTTTCAAGTTTTGCTCACGTTTGGTCTCACCATTGCGGTTGAGTTCGATTTGCCAATGCAAGGGAATCAAAGGAGGAGAAGGACACCGACTTCTGCCCGGAGATGGACACACAATCTAGGGAGGCTTTGCCCTAGCTGGTCTCGGATAAGGAAACCTTGCCCAATTTGGAGACAGCTAAAACAGCGTGGTGATCGCAAAAAAAAAAACACAAAGAGAAGACAAAAAAAGAAACGCACACAACTTTTGCATACGACCTCCGATTGGGGTAATTTTTGATCTGTCGGGGGCATCCTACAATTTTATCATATGCGTACGCACCCGAGCGAATGCGGGGAAACTTTGACCCCCAAAAAACGTCGTTTAGGGCCTCAAAACGGGCCGACAAACCGCAAAAAATTCAAGTTTGTCGAAATTCGCTCACAATTGACAGAACCCTTTTATAAGTGATTTTAAGGTTCTCCGCGAAGATGTCATCCTTTTTTGAGCTTCCGAACTCCGAGTACGACGTTCTCTAGTTCTACCGCGTCGTGTGTTCGTTTGTGTTCTAGGCTCGCGTCTCTAGTACGGTCTAGCATAGCACCAGCACTAACCGGCATTGAACAATTTCTCAACTTGAATTCACTGATCTTGATTATTGCTGATTCTTGCTACCATATTGAAGCCTTTCGAGCTCCACTTCCTACTAACTCTGCAAGTTCCGTTCCTTGTAATCGCTGGGCTAATTGCAAGTGAGAGTATCACAAACCAGCCACCGGTTGTACCACCTCCCTGCTGTATTGGTAAGAGCTTGTAAGAATTTGGTAAGGCATTGTGAGATAGTGACTTTTGAAACTCCAAGAACCTAGTAGTTCATAGGGATATATACACTGCGATTTGTTCTTTTATTTGATACTAACAATGGCAGGTTCATGGTCACAAGGGGAGAATAGCAGGCCCAACGTTGAGGAAGATGCACCTCTCACGCCTCGCACGAAAGACATCATGCATCAATTTTCATGCTTGTTGAGTCAACATTCAGAGCGACTTGAGGGGTTTCTAGATCGCACTTATAATGATCTTGCTGCGATTGTTACACGCGTGGAGCAGCTAGAGAGAGCTCCACCTCCTACTGCTGCTGTCGACGTTGCACCACCGCGCCGTAACCCATCCGTTGCTAGCTCATTGGACGATGAGATAGAAGATGAAGTGAACCCATATGTTGCTGATACGGAGTCTGATGGTGGTTTCAATCCCAACAATGATCGTGATCATCGGCAACGACACGTCAATCGACAAGGTATGCGAAGAGACCCACCACGTGAGGTACATGATCGTAATGATGCACTTGGTAAAATTAAATTTACTATGCCTCCTTTTGCTGGAAAATATGATCCTGATGCTTACCTCACAAGGGTGTTAGTCGTAGACCAAAAATTTGCATGCCATGAATTTCCTGAAAATAAAAGGGTTAGGACTGCTACTAGTGAGTTCACTGACTTTACATCTATTTGGTGGAATGAATTGTGCTAATGAACAAAACATACCTAGAACATGGGATGCTATGAAGAGAGCTATGAGAGATAGATTTGCGCCTTCATATTATTCTTGTGATTTGCTAAATAAATTACAACGTTTAAAACAAGGTAGTAATACAGTAGAAGACTACTATCAAGAATTACAAACTGGTATATTATGTTGTGGTTTAGAAGAAACCGAAGATGGTAGAATGGCTAGATTTTTAGGAGGACTTAACCGGGACATTCAGGACATTCTAGATTATAAGAAGTATAATTCTATCACCCGTTTGTTCCATCTTGCTTGTAAAACTGAACATGAAGTGCATGGAAGACAGTCTCGCTCCTGAGGCTCTTTTGGAGTTTCCTTTGCAGGTAGTCAAAATCAGGTGCAGTCCGCGGGCCGGGCGCCACCCCCTACTGTCCCGGCCACTCCTAGCTGTCCTCCACCCCCCTCTGGTCGTGGGCGACAAGCAAGCACCACTCCCCTAGCCTCCGACGCAAGGAAATCAACTTCGGTTCAGCAAGCTCAGAGTTCTACTTCGGTTGCTTCCACCGAGCGAACGCGAGAGATACAATGCCATCGTTGCAACGGCTTCGGGCACATAATGAGAGATTGCTCAAATCAGCGGGCACTTCTTGTTAGAGACGATGGTGAGTATACTTCAGCTGGTGATATTGATGAAGAACATGCATTGCTTGTAACTGACTCCGCAGGTGAGCAATATGAATCTAAACATGACGAAGAACGTTTTGGAGCTGAAACAAGTGATAAGTTTTTAAGCGTAATTATGAAGCATGTCCTTAGTGCTCAAATGGAGCGTGCTGAACAGAATCAACGCCACAATCTATTTCAAACAAAATGTGTGGTCAATGAGAGTTCTTGTAGTGTGATTATTGATGGAGGAAGTTGCAATAATTTGGCTAGCATTGATATGGTCGACAAGCTTGCCTTGACCACACAACAACACCCTCTTCCTTACCACATTCAATGGTTTAATTCATGTGGTAAGCTGAAGGCAACTCGCATTGTCAGAGTACACTTTTCTATTGGTTCATATTGTGATTATGCTGATTGTGATGTCGTACCTATGCAAGCATATTCATTACTGCTAGGTAGACCATGGCAATATGATAAAGACACTGTGCATCATGGTAGGACTAATCAATATACTCTCATGTCTAAAGGAAAGCGAATCACTTTGCTGCCTATGTCCCCAGAAGCAATTTTAAAAGATGAATTAGAAAGAGCTGATAGAGAAAAGGAGAGTAGCAAAAGTGAAAATTAGATTATAGCTAAAGAACTAGCACCGCATAAGAAGAAGGAACCTAGTGCTAAGGAAGTCGAAATTAGATTGAAGGGTTCTGTTTTGTTAGCTACCAAGTCTGATATTAATGAGGTAGAAACTAGTCATTCTGGTTACTATGCTTTAGTGTGCAAAGCAACTTTGTTTTCATTTGAGGATATGCCCCCCTCTTTGCCTCCTGCTGTTACTCACCTTTTGTAGGAGTATGACGATTATTTACAAGTGAGGTACCACCAGGGCTACCTCCAATTACGGGCATTGAACATCAGATTGAATTGATCCTAGGAGCTTCACTACCCACCTTCGTGCCATACCGAACAAACCCAGAGGAGACTAAGGAGATTGAGCGTCAAATATAAGACTTGCTTGACAAAGGGTATGTACGCAAGAGTCTTAGTCCATGTGTTGTTCCAGTACTTTTGGTTCCAAAGAAAGATGATTCATGACGTATGTGTGTTGATTGTAGACATATCAATAATATTACCATTAGATATCGTCATCCTATTTCTAGGTTAGACGACATGCTTGATGAATTAAGTGGCTCTGTTTTATTTTCTAAAGTTGACTTGCGTAGTGGATATCACCAAATTCGCATGAAATTAGGAGATGAATGGAAAACAGAGTTCAAAACTAAGTTCGTTTTATATGAGTGGTTAGTGATGCTTTTCGGTTTAACTAATGCACCAAGTACTTTCATGAGATTGATGAACGAAGTTTTGCGTACTTTCATTGGTAAATTTGTGGTGGTTTATTTTGATGTTATATCGATATATAACAAATCGTTAGAGCAACATTGTGACCATTTTTGTGCTGTTTTTAATGCTTTACGTGGTGCACGTTTATTCAGTACCATTGAGAAGTGCACATGAATGCTAAATATAAACTTGCTGCTAGTCAGGGGAGAAAACATCTAACTTTTGAACCAGGTGATCTTGTTTGGTTGCACTTGAGAAAAGATAGGTTCCTTGAATTGAGAAAGTCAAAATTGATGCCTAGAGCTGACGGTCCTTTCAAAGTTTTAGAAAATACTAATGATAATGCATACAAGCTTGAACTGCCTGCAGATTTTGGGGTTAGTATCACATTCAACGTTGCAGATTTGAAGCCACACTTGGAAAAAGAGGACGCGTTTGAGTCGAGGACGACTCAAATGCAAGAAAGAGAGGATGATGAGGACATCTCTACTATGTATACAGCCGCGCCTACACACACAATTCATCCACAACCAGTATAAGGACCTCTTACCCGAGTTCGTGCTCGCCAACTTAATTACCAGGTGAAGTCGTTCCTATGTTTATATATTACTGAGAATAAACCGCTACCTAATGCAAGTGATTTAATTGTGCTTAGTAACATGGCAAAGGACCAAGGAGAAGCTTGTGGAGTCATGGACATGCATGGAAGGCATAATAGGGTCACCACGTCACTTTGGATCCATGTCAAGCAAGAGTTCGAGTTAGGCTCATTCAGGATTCGAATTCGGACTGTTGCGATAATACTAAGTTTAAACGGTCGTAACTTCATACAGACTCCGTTTGGAGCGTTTCTGGACTTCATGGAAAGCTTATCAAGTCTACTTTCCAGTGGATCGAAGTTCATCATCAAATTCCATTCGAGCCAGACACAATTATTAAAAGAGTACACCTCTATTTCTGAGTCTGAGTCAAAAGGGTGTTGTGCCACCTCCACTTGTGCCCATGGGCCTGGTAACCCTAGGGGCGTGCGTCCACTTTGCTGTCCACCTGTAACACTCCAGTCCAACATGAGCCTGGAATGCTACTAAAATAACAATATAACAAATACAAATCTAAGACACTACAATAATCACTTTCAACGCTTGTACTAAGATATCTGAGGTAACCAGTTCACCATTCTCTTACTACAAACGATGGTGTAACCTGGTAAAGCCGAGGGCTACAACCACGACCTCAACCCTCCACATCAACCATTCTTACACATAACCCAAGATAATCAATTAATTAGCAATCATGCTAAATTCATACCAGTAATCATCAATACGATATCACAGAAACGTAAATGCAATGCTTTGCCCATTCCCATCCTACTGTGCACAGTGTATCAATTTATTTTTATTTTTCTTTTCTAGCTACCACCGACGAAGCCGCTCGATACCAATCAGTAACACCCATTAACATGAGCACGGAATGCTACTAAAATAACAATATAACAAATACAAATCTAAGACACTACAATAAATTTCGGCAGAACCTCCTTTGAATAACTAAGTTTACCGGAGATTCCAACAGATGCATATAAAATTATCACTATTTCAACACCCAAAGTTCATCAAAGTATTCATAAATAATCTACTCAGCTAAAGCATAAGCAAGCATAATTTAAATTTACCACTCTCATTATTACAAATAAACCAATGCATTCAAGTATAGCCAAAGTTAATCCTTAAGCTGTTTGCTTGTTATTAAGGTACGGTCTAAATGATAATTATCTTTTAAAGAATGTGTGGTAGTGAGTGCAACCAAAGCAACCCTACCCCTCCCATGCATGCCGTCATAAGCGAGGTACCTAAAAATACAACATCAGCAAGAGTGAGTCCAAGACTCAGCAAAGTACAAATAGTAAGACAATAGCCAACGCAACTGTAATTAACCACATCCATCCACAAAACCCAATAAGAAAAATGTCTCATGCTTATGCGATGCAAACTGTTCAAATGCACTTTTCTTTCTCTCTTTTTCATATACCGGTATTGCGGAGTGTGCATCCGTCGATGCACACCCATGCCTATGCCTTCTAGCACCGGGACCTTAGCCCATACTCCACGAGTATGGTGACCCAAAAGCCCATCATAATCATGACGGGGACCTCAATCAATGCTTGATCACCACGTGACCATGCCTCCAATATGATATCATGATGCACATGATCAACACTTAAATCATCATGCATAAATGAAACTTATTCATACTACTAGCATTCGTGACCATTGACATCCATAACATTCAAGCATCCATGATTAACACAATATACTCATAATATAGTAATCAGGAACAAACGATCACGAATAATTTACCACTACTGTACTTGCCTGTTTCTTTCTTTCCCGCTACGGTACACGAAGAAGCAACCTTGGTGCCTTTACTTCGGAACTCCACCTCCTACACAAGCATAGTGGTAACAATAAATTCGCTGAAAGATGGACTCCGATTACACCCCTTAATCCAATTCCTCAAGCCCTAAGGTTCGAATAGAAGGTCTACCCAAATCCCCCGGCAGACTGGCAGAAAGCTTCCCGGGATAGCTGTACTAAAAATATCATAACTTTCACTACGAAACTCGGATCAAGGTGATCTTAGTCTCTATGGAATCATGACAAAACTGTCTACAAAAACCTAGTTGGGCTAGTCCCCTGGTTCGGCATCCTACTAGCCCTAATATTTAGGTGAAGTTCTCTGTCTTAACAATCTAACAGACAAAAACAGCGACGGTAAAACTTGCATAACTTTTGATTGGAAACTCTACAAATTGTGTTCTTTATCAACTTGGAAATCTAACAGAATTATCTACAACATTCAGTTTGGGTGGCATTTCTGATTCGACCTCTAAAAAATTGGCCAGACAAGACAATCTGCCAATTCACGTCAACCCTCCTGGATAGTCGCGGTAAAACTAGCATAACTCCTAAACCGTGACTCCAAATCAAGTGATCTTTGTGCTAAAAGAAAGCTAACACGGAGAGCTACAACTTTCTAAGAGGTGATCAGATCGGAAAACGTACGTATCTTACCCAAAATGGACGAGCAACTACGCTCCACAAATCTGATCTGCTACCTCTCCTTGGTTGGCCCTCCAAAAGTCGTCGCCTCGCCTTCCCTCCAATGGACCACAACAAGGACCTTCACCGGGTAGGGTGGTGGTGCTGTGGAGGAGATGGTGGTGCAGGGGGAGGCTCAAGGGGGAAGGGTGGGGGCGGCCAAAGGCATGGGAGTGGCAGCTAGCGGGGGAGAATAGGGAGGGGAGAGGTGGGGGCTAGGGTTTTGGGGTGGAACACCCTCCTCCCTTGGCCGGCCACCTAGTGGGCTGCTCCTGGGTCACGGCCCGCGGCCCAGGTTGTCGAAATAATGTAGAAAACCCATTTTTTATTCAGGAATTCCTACTCCTTTAATTGCCTTTTTCTCCTCCCAGCTGATTCTCTAATTACCGATTTGTTTCCGGGGTATTACATCTTTCTCCCGAATATTCTTCTAATCAACTGAACAAATTTTGGGGTATTACACCACCACTCCTGGCAGTCTCCCTATATAGGATCCACCACCTCCTTTTGCTAGAACTCGGATTTTGTTTGTTTAGTTTCTCTATTGTAAAAACTCTCGTTCTTCGCTTGTGTCGACTAGACCAACCGTAAAGAACCTCTACGGAATCCCACCTTCTGAACTCAATCATATATTTGCAAATTAGATTGCTTTTTACCTCATTCTTTCTTGTTCTTTGATTGCTTGCAGGAATTGATCCTCGGGATCAGGTCAACCGGGTCTTTGGCACGGTAGATAATGACTTGGTGGTTAGTTCAGCGATTGCTTGGTTCGTGCGTGCTGCGTTCGTAGCCTAGATCGTGAGAGTTGACCATCATCCAATCGGAATCTACTCCTCTCATTGAAAGATCGAGACAACAGAGCACATCAGAGTACCTTTGTACTCAACCAGTTTGTCTACTGGTTTCAGGTGAGGAAGATAATTCACCCAACAGGTTCGTTAGCTCCGATTTAGACGATGCTAATGAATAGTGCTATTACTTAACTCCCAATTGGTTGTCTTGGGCTATGGGCATACCATGCTGGACCTTTTGATTTATTTACCTTGCTTCCGCTGCTACTTAGTACTTTTATTTAAATTTGGCTGGTCGGCCGTCATGTAATAGTTGTGGACTTAACTATTTGTTGTATGTCTTTTGAATTATCGATGTATGAATGTTGTATGTCTGTGATCAACGTTGAATGAGAGTGTGAGCGTGTTGGTCGCTGATCCTGGGATCCAACACAGTCTCATACTCGCTGTTGTGAATTCCCTTCTAACTTGTCCAAGTGCGGACTTGGACCGTTTGGAGAACCGATCATCATGTAGTGCTCGCAGAGGAGCAGTACACATGATTACTGGGGTTCTAGTTTTGGTCAGGCCCTCTGTAGCACCCTGGCTATTCGGAAGCCAAGAGGTTACCTAAAGAACTAACATACAACCACATTACTGAATAATATAAATTGTAACTCCTGTAAGTACATAAAGAGGCCAACTTTAATAGTAGCATGGCAGGAATAAAGACTGAATTCATTCGAATATAATCAGGGAGTAATTAAAACAAACCACTAGCAGCAATTAACTAAACATAACATGGAGATAAATATCATCCAGTCTTAACTCTATTTATTACAGTTCCTCAATTAACGAAATGAAGACATAATCGAAACTCATTATTTGAAGGTAAAATATGGTGAACTGGGTGAAAAGTGCTTGTCTACTCCCTCCGAACAAAGTCATCATCAACGATCATCTAAATAAATAAACAAAACAATAATGAGTCAAAACTCATCAAGTACAGTAAACAATTGATCACACAATGTTATGAACAAGTCAATCTCAATACGAATTATGAACTTATCTCTGAATACTTATGTGTATGAATGGAATGAATGGATGCATTGAAAGGAATAGACTGCACACATGCTCATACCGGTATAGCGAGTGACACACCCGTCTGTGTTCACCTAAACCCCTACTTAACAAAGTATGGGGACCCAATCCCCGTATGAAGAATATTTCATACGGGTGTCCGAAATTGCCCACATTGGCATGGTGGGTCTTACGTGCCCATACTGGAGTTGATGGGTCTTTACAATTCCACTCCCGTGGACGGAACATGAACAACGCATGAATGGAATGAAACATATGCAATGAATGTCATTACTTTCTTCCACATGGATTACCGATTAAGAACGGAATATATAACATGGAGTATGAACATGGATCATAACACTAACAACACATCAACAAACATTCAACAGAAATTAATATATCTTAACATATTGTACTTGCCTTCCGCGATGCGACGTGCTAGGAGGCAACGAAGGTGCTACTACACTCGCCGCCTCGCCGCCTACACAATTATGTACTCAAAATAAGAACAACATGATATGACAATGCCACCGGTGATCTACAATAAAACCCTGACTACCCAATACAACGAATAGACCCAAAATTTAAATCAGACAATTCATCCCCTGAAACGACTCTGGATAGCGGCACGGAAAAATTCATATCTACTGATCTGGGACTCGGAACAAGATAAGTCCAGTGCCCAACGAATATTAACGAGCAAACCTACAAAACTCTAGTTGACAATATATCCTAATTCTGCCAAAATATTTGACTAAACAAAGAGGTAAAATGCTCGACGACAATCTGTCGCATTTAACGAACAAGCGTAAGAACATAACATAACATTTAATCTATAAATCGAATTAAAGTGTTCTTTATCAATCTGGAAAGATGATAAAATTATATCTACAGGAAACATTTTGGGTGACAAATCTGAATCTGAACCTAACCAAGTCATATTTCATTAAACAACTACGCTGACAATTCTCGTCAGGTTTCTCAGGATAGTAAGAAAGAATCTATCATAACTTTTGAACTGTCGATCAGATTCTGGTGATCTTGGCGGCTATGGAAAGCTAAAAACTGTGGATACAATTCTCTAGGAGGGAAGAACCTCCATATCGGCATCTAAGAGGCCGAAACCTGCTGCGCAACAATCTGGACAGACTTTGGAAATTCTACGACAGCATGCCGGTTCAATCCTAATATTCAATTCTTCCTCCAAACTATACCAAACAACGAATTAGACTCTCAGTTACCCTTGAAGACCCGCAGGGAGATGATGATCAACCTCCCGAAGAACTCCCATTTATCCTTCTTCCTCCCTTCAATGGCCGGCCACAACGGGGGGAGAAAAACCGGTTGGAGGAGAGGGCAGGAGGAGGCGGCTTCGGGGAAGACCTTGGAGAGCAACACCGGGGATCACCAGGGGCCGGCACCAAGGAGAGGAGGCAGCGCCAAGGGCAGGAGGTAGCGTCGGTTTGGGGAGAGGAGTTGGCGGCTCATGGGGGGAAAAGAGAGGGAGAGGGGGAGAGAGGGAGGGGGCCGGCTAGGGTTTGGGAGGGGGAGTGGGGGCGCATGGGCTTGGGCTTGGTGCGCCTCCCCCTCCTTGGCCCACTATTGGCCGGCCAAGCCTGCCCTGGCCTGGGCCGGAGGTCCAGGGTTCAAATTTTTTTTGAAAACCTTGAATTTTTTAACTATCTCTCTCACCCGAACAAATCCTCTCCAAACGAAAATCGGGATATTACATGCTACCCCCCTTAACGCAATTTGACCCCGAATTCTAACCATCGAAACGAATACGGGAACAGAATACCATAGAATTGAAATCAACGATTTAACACGTACCCGAAGCAAACAGATCTGGATACTGCTCGCGCAAGCGGGACTCTAGCTCCCATGTGGCCTCTCTCTCAGTCTGATGCGACCCCCGCAACTAACGTATTATGCTTTATTATTCATCCCGATCTTTTTAGAGCCACTCAACAGACAGGACTCGAGACGGTCTTAGCGATACTCTACCTACTGAAATCACTACAACTTCCAAAAACAAACCAATGTACCTTGGGCCACTCTTCTCTTCGGTACCAAATCACACAACCAACACAAAACACCTAGAAATCTTACTCTACGTCTCAATCAGTTCCTTCATTTTAACAAGGAGCACAACCGTTAACCAGGAACGCAAGACAAAACTCGTTTTTTTTTTCATTTTTTTCAAACTATTTTGCAAACAAAACCCAATTTGAAAATAAAAGATTCTCATCGTAACCACGCATTACCAACTCCCTACCAACAGAATCAAATCCAAAGTTGAACCTTTCCACTGGCCAAAAAGACAATTCGCAAATAAACACCACGTAAGCCAAAGCAGAAATCACTCAAATGTTCAAATCAATATTTTTCTTTATTCATTAAGAACCGGAAGGAACCACACATACCAACATAAAGCCAAATCAAATTGCAGATGACACCCGTCACAACACGCAGCTCGAACAAGAATTAAGAGAGCATTCTATTACCCAAGAAAACACTCTTCTTCCTCAATCCTTATTTTAGGAATAAATCTTCATTTAGATTCTGGGATTTCCAATTATCACCCTGCTCCTTTCTCTTATACAACAACCTCAAAGCGTTGCTCAACCCAACAGCAACAACCACACTCAAGTAGAGAGACTCTACTAATCCACAAATACATGCTCTAGCCAACTCCTCTACCAAATGAATCACTTTGATAAATAATTTCCCACATATCTCAATATATATTTCACCCATGATCACATCTTCTCAATCCTTTAAGAATAATCAACCTAAAATTCATAGCACACACACCCTCATTTACTACACCAAAGGATGCTATCAATGATTATTGCACTATTTGAAATCTACTTTGTTCCACTATTTCTACACAATCTCATTAGCCTCCAAGGTCCTAGCATAGAACACCAAGCCAAATCCTCAATCTCAAAGGCTCATGTAAATGTATTTCGATGTAACTGATACGAAAACTCTCAAATCCGATTACTAAAATTCTCACAATCTAAACATACTCATTCATTAACAACCACATGAAAACATATTCTCAACTAAATTATCTTTAGGAAGGTTCTAACTCCTGGAGGGTTGCTCACTGAAGCCAAGTCGTATCTAGCAATAATTCAACAATCCCTACTATCCCAACAATTGTCATAACGGTTAGACTTCTTCGCAATTCTAACCTCATTAACTACACCGTCAAAATCCACCTACTCAACCTTGCAGAGTACTCAATCATGATACTCTAATTAAATTGATCAAGGTTCTCATACCTATGATAATTCTAATGTTCCATCAAAATGATCTAAAAGTTCTTGAACCACAATTTACTATAGGTTCTACTAGCTGCAACAATGTAATCAGTTAGCCCCAAAAGATAAACATTCTATTTAAATCAAATCCTCAGTAAGAATTATTCCCAGAAATCAATTTTCCACTCAATGATCCTCAAACGACTTGACACCTACAGTCTCACCAAAATCATCTACTTGACCACCACTATCAACTTGCCATTATACATCTTGAAAATATTGCAACACGAATCGGTTAATCCTTTCTCAAAAGAAGATATAGGTAGAAACAAGTTTCAGCACATAAAAACGTTTACCACTCGCAGTAGACACTAGACCAAGGGAGATAGTCAAATAGCCAAGACCTCGGAAAACAGAAGACGAGACCATAGTTGAGTGCGCAAGTTAAACTAGAAGCGAATTTTCAACCCTCAACGAACAAGAATAAAACATTGCCTTTGAAACCCAAGAAACTCTTAAGCGGCAACAACCAAAATGTTAAACACACTTTAATAAGTTGCCAGCTACAAAACTTAACTCCAACTCAAACACCTCTACCACACTCTTTTCCTTAACAACGAACATACTTTTGTTTACCTCATCACTTGCCACCTCTAATAAGAAGTGCCTTTAAAACCAGAGCACACTAAACACTTAAGAACCCAGTAGAACATTCTCACACCTCGTTATGCTCAACAATTTTAGCTACCACCCTAACCATGATCTACCAAATGATTCATGAGCTCCAAAATATCACGAAAGCTAAACTTGAAATATTTTCATTTGAATGATATCACCAAAGGCGATCAAGTTACTACAAGTATTAACATCAATCTCACAACAACAATTAGAAAACACTACGAAAGACCCACATGAAAAGAATGGGTTGATTCTTTCTCAAAAGAGGAGGCAAATGGAAACGATTTTCACCAACTAGAAAATCATTTACCACTCGCAATGAACACATGACCAAGGGGAAAACCAATTAAGTAATGAACTCATAGAACATAAGTGGAGTTCACAGTTGAAAGCATATGCCTCACAAGAAGAGAATATCAGTCCTTAACAGATAGGAATGAACGAGCATTCAAGATCAAAGCACTCACATTACTGAAGAACCATGATAACTTTGCAACATATCGCTCTACTCGACAAACTTCGTTTACCACATAAAACTTGAACCCCAAAAACATCATGAACACAAAACTTGAAATTTGATCATTTTAGAAATACCATGAAAGGCGATCAAATTTCTTTCTCTATAAAAGAATCAACATTAACCTCACACTTCTGAACATTTCATTAAGACCGACAACATACATTCCTGGTAACAATCAATTTACCTTACAATCACCTCAATAAACCTTCTAAAGGGAACAAGACAAATCGTGTCATAGAAATCTTCAGCATCAAATGAGATTGTAATAACAACTTATTCTAGAAAAGAAATCTAGTGCGAAAGTCACAAAGCTGAAACAAACCCTTTTTAACAAGCTCACTCTAGCACAAGACAAACTCATTAAACACCCCAGATTAAATCACTTATTAGGTTTCGCTCATTTATCTTTACTAATGCTCAACGCCAGTATAGCACACACTAATAGCACTCTAACCATTAATAATAACAACCGATGGTTATCTAATCACGGAAGTATTCATAGTCCTACTTTTGTTCAGAAATTGGAATGAAATATCTTTAAACTTCAGCAATAGAATATTTATAAGACGAGGTTTTGGAAGTCAATACAACTACCCTCATCCATTACTTCATACATATAACAACAATTTAGCATGGCAAAATCAGGTGAATCTAGCATTTGTACAAATTCTTCAGGTATCCAAATAGGAGACATATTTAAGGTTAACATTTATCAAGGCAAAATTAACATCACTTTTGAAGACATTATCTAAGTGTAACACCCTAGCTATTCGGAAACCAAGATGCTACCTAAAGAACTATCTTACTGTAACATCCCAATTTTCAGAGCTTTAAAAAAAAAAAAAAAAACCTTTTGAATAGTTAGTAGGGAGAAAATTCACCATTTGGGTTTATTTGAATTTAATTTAAAAGCTTAATATTGGACTTTGAGTAGCAAAATAATTTAATATGATTAAAGTCAACATGAACCATGGTCAAAACTATTTTATTTGGATTCCATGAGCTTGGACATACTTTCTAGAATTTTCTGGAATTTCTCCAAGTTCATTTGCTATTTTCTATTGATTATTTGAATTTCTGTTGTTTTCTAAAAAGAAAAAGCTAAGTAAAATTCTCCTTTTAGCCTCGGGCCGAATCTCTCTCTTCAGCCCGTTTCTTTCCCGCGCGGCCCAGTCCTGTGCGGCCCAGCTTCTCACGCACGTCCGCTCACCCTGACAGGCGGTCCCCACTTGTCGTCGCGCTTGATTTCGTGGGCGCGATCCTTGTGTCTCTGCTGCAGGGGGCCCGCGCCTTCGTCGTCCTCGAGCTGTTTCTTCTCATGAAACTCCGTGGGCCGCCATTGAAACTCTTCTAGAAGCTCCGCGCTTTGGTTTACGCCACTAAAGCCCCCGTTTCCCTCGCCGAACTCGACCCTTATCCCTCCGCATCCTTTGGGATATGAACCCAGCTCAACCCCGCTCTTATCTCTAAGAATCCGGCGAGCCCGTACCAATCCCGAATTGGGGATTTCAAATTCTGGCGTGCCCTAGCCCTATAAATAGATCCCCATGCTTCGCCCTCGCCTCCTGATCCCGAATCCCCCTTCCGTTCTCCTCCTAAAACCTTAGTGGCGGCGCAATTGCAAGTTTAGGGTTTTCGGTGCCGAAGCCAAATCCTTGAAATTCTTCGCCGCCGGTGACGCCGTGTCCCCGTGGAGTGTACCACCGGCTTCCTCGTCGCAAGAGCATCGTCGCGCACCCCTCCGTTGGCCCGTAGCGTCATTGGCGACCAGTTCCGACAATAGCCGCACCTTCGTTCTCCGCTCCGGCACCAATTCCGACCACCACCATCACCCTCCGGTGCCAACTCCGGTACCATCAGGTTCGCAATAACCCCACCTGCCCGTTGCGCACATCCGTTGCAAGCCCCGCGCCCTGGTTCGCCGTTGCCGGTCGGTCCAGCAACGCTCGTCGCCATTGCCGGCATCGCCGTCGTGGGCGCCTAGTCAGCCATCCACCTCACCGCCACGCAAGCCACCACGTTCCCTTTTTTGCTCGCGTGGCATCCGCGTGGCAACGCCATGTGGCGCCTTCACACCCCACCAGATCCAGGGGTCCATGGACTCAGTCCACGGTACACCCAGCCACCTCCAGGTGGGACCCACCTGTCAGGTGGAACACCGTGCGGTCAAACCCTTTTGCTGACGTCATGCTTGCGTATTAATCCTGGTTTTTCTTTTAGAAAATATTTCAGAATTCCAGTAAATCCTATTTTTGGGGTTTTCTTTAGATTTAAACTTTGAAATCCCATATCTTTTGCATCCTAACTCCAAATCTGTCCATTCAAATTTCTAAATTTGTCTAAAATCCAGATCTATCTATTGGAGATTTTTAATTATTTTATTGGAGTTATTTGCTTCAGTTATTTATTTAGTTTGTTTGTTTGTCTCGTTTGCGAGTAGACTTCGACGTTGTTGGAAGAGTTGAAGAAGAAGGACCTCTCCAAGATCAAGATCAATTCCTAGACCTTTTTCAAGGCAAGCTATACCTTTGACCATCTTGATTCCCAGTTTGCTAAAAGTATTTTAATTTTAACCATTGCATTTTAATTCAAGTAATTATTTAAATGCTTTTGGGGGTAGATGTAAATTCCTAATTGTTATGCCATCCTTGTAAATTGCTATGTCTAAATCCTTTGTCACCCTAGTTGATATTAGTTGGTATAGTATAGCACCAACGTGGGTTGGTTAGTGCGATTAGATTGCTTAGCCATGCCACGAATCACTTGTCATGTAGATTGCTAGTATAATCTGATTAAATGAATATGCAACTATGTGATAAAAGCTGTGTGCACTATGTGTTGTAATGCATGTGTTGCGCTTAAAACCAACTGGGTGGGAAATGATTTAGACTGAGGCAAGTGGTGAATCTTGTGTGATATGGTGGGCTGTGTGCTATTTTGGTGGAGCTGTGTGCATGGGTTTGTTAAGCTGTGTGCATAGGGATTGTGGTAGTCTTGCCTTGGTCAATTAAGGACCTCACCATGTGCGCCATTGAACTGAGCCCCACCTGCGACCACATGCAGTATGGGACGGGCCTAGCATAGTAAGATGAATGTCCGAAATGCTTTGTTATGATTAGTCTTGGCTACACTAATTGTATCTTGTGGGTAAAGTGTACAACCTCTGCAGAGTGTAAACTATTCGAATAGCGCGTCATGATCGTGGACAATGCTCGGGATTTCACACTAGGGGTAGATCTTCATAAAGCGTGTGGGAAGGGAGTCATGTGGTTTAAATCATCCAACTATGTGCAAAAATTTGTCTAAGTGTGTGCGTCTTTGTGAAATAAATTGTTAAATTATTATTGTCTATTTGTTTTACTGGTTTCAATCTATTAATTGTATTCAATTGCAAAAGTTGCATTTACGCAAAAGAACCACAGAATGCCTTCCTCTTGTAAAATGCCAGCATGTATATATATTGCATTTCTGTGGTGAGGCTTGCGAGTACGGTGTGTACTCACGCTTGTTTTGACGAATCAAGCAGAAGTGGAGGAGTCTTCACCAGCTTTCGAGGACGAATACATCGATGGTGCCTGATTGCGAGGTCTTGATCCCAGTCGGTTGCCTGTGGCGAATCGATGGGGTGCCACTACCGTTTCTGTTTCCGCTGCCGTTTATCTTTCTCTGTTAGCCCTGCGCGGCTTGAATAAATGTAAACTCGACCTTAAGGTCAAAACCATTATTTATTAATCAAAGTTATTCGTTTATGTTATTATTCGCTTGTATGGATCGATTTCCATTTTTGTTACCACTGTGTGCACTAGCGTGATCCTGGGCTAGTGCGTTAAACACAGAGGGTCCTGAATTGAAATTTCGGGTCCCGACAAAAGTGGTATCAGAGCCATACTGACTGTAGGTCTAGACCTTGGTAGATTGGCCGTTCGAGTGTCCAAATTATTTTCTAAAGAAAATTTAACTTGCAAGATTAAATGAATTGCTTAACTCCTCTCATATCTCTCTTGACTCATCTATTGCTAAAATCTTTCCTCTCCCCACTGTCTTAACGTGGTTTTTACACCTTGTCTGTCGTGACAGATGCCTTACCTTCAGACTTTCGGAGATTGCAACGGAGGACTTGCCGCGGAGCTGTGGAAGTTGCTGCAGACACTTGGAGGCTTCGACTGCCCAATGTACCGTGGCAGTGAGTACATGGTCAACGGACGGGATCGTGGTATAGTCTGCCGCCTGACGATCTACGCCAGGAGGAACACTAGAGGCAGCCAGCCTTTGGATATCTCAGTCAGGAGGATCACCTTCATGCAAGGAATCCAGGAGTCATCGCGTCTGGCCATACTCCGAGTCTGCCACATCTACGCTGAAGAACTGCAGCACACTGTTTACCGCTACCATCCCAGAGCTGCATCAGGGGAGATATCTGCACGCTTTCCGTCTACACACGGGGAAGGCAATGCCACAGTAGTGCATCTTGCACAATTCACGGTACGCTCGGGAGGAGTCGGGAGATGGTGCCATCGGTGAGGTGCGCCTATCAGGCCTGGGAGGAAGCTGAGGAAAGGATCGCCGTCCTAGAGCAAGCTCTCTACGGTCAACATGAGCTTGAAGATGATCAAGAGGAAGAGCCAGAAGAAATAGAGGAAATTCCAGAGGATCGGTAGAGCTCGCACAATGGGAGGAGCCAGCTACACCTTCACCCGAAGATACCTCCTCCCGCTGCACTGATCCGGGGCATCGTAACCGCCATGAGGATGCTGCTCACTTGAGTCTACACGAGTGGGGCGCGGCCGTGGCTGCGGAGGCTTTCTCGAGTAGTTCGTTTGAGTTCGGTTTAGTCAACCTTAGCGGTTTCCCTTTCGAGTCGCCCTTTAGGCGGTAGCTTGTGTGCTTAGGTTCGCTTTATTTTCCTGTGTGCAAGTATGAGCTGCAAAGGCCCTTAGGCATTTGTTGCAGCCATACTATTAAGCTATTAATAAAGTTATTTCATTCGAAGTTCTTGAGCTGTGTTGTTGGGTTTAATCTATCCCCCTATCTAGTCCTTAACTCATCTTGTGCTCTCTACCTTATTTAACCCTTGGAGCTTCATCAGATGGTTCAGACTCGCCATGCCGCCGCCAGTGGATCCGGAGCCCAAGGATCAGAAGGCAATGAGCAAACCCCTACGGGAGCAGTACCACCCCAAGCACCTCCTATTGACTTGCAGAACTTCGGAGCTTTCATGGCGGCTGAAACTCGGATGATGTATACCATGATGAACCAGATGCAGGCCATGAACAACAACAACAACCACAACCATCATCAGGGAGGAGCCCCAGCTGCTCATGGTCATCAGGGACCATCCAAGTTGGCTGAATTCATGAGGACCCGTCCGCCAACTTTCTCTGGACACGTCTCGCCAGTAGAAGCTGATGATTGGCTTCGCGTAATTGAGAGGAAGCTGCTGATCACCCAATGCAGCGATCGTGAGAAGGTTCTGTATGCCAGCCATCAGATGGAGGGCATAGCTGCCGAATGGTGGGAGAACTTCTGCGCAGCGCATGAGGCACCGCAGAACATCACATGGGAAGAATTCTCCGCAGCCTTTCGCCAATATCATGTACCTGAAGGCATTATGGATCTGAAGAAGGATGAGTTCCGCGCTCTCAAGCAAGGGAGTATGTCAGTGACTGACTACCTGAATAAGTTTTCTCAGCTAGCTCGCTATGCTCCAGAGGATGTCGCTACTGATAGGTCTCGTCAGAGCCGCTTCTTGAAGGGTTTGAACTCAGGACTACAAGTCAATCTGCTTGCCCACACCTTCCCGGATTTCCAGGAATTGATTAACAAGGCGTTGGTTATGGAGGACAAACGCAAAGAACTGGAGGACCACCGCAAACGTCGGATGGCTCAGCAAGGAAGCCACCAGCCACAGCAGCAGAGGGCAAGGATAGTGCCACAGCAGTTTACTCGTTTCCAGCCGCAGAATTCATTCAGGACACCTGCACCGCCTTCAGCACCTCGTCCTCTTATTCAGAACTCTCGCAACCCCACGCCAGTCAATCCCACCCCAGGGAATAACAGCCGTCAGAATGAGACAAGAGTGTGTTTCAGTTGCCGTCAACCAGGGCATTACGCCAATCAGTGTCCTCAAAAGGGAACCATCACTCCAGTCCGCTTCAACCTGGGAGCAACACCTGCCAAGACCCCAGTGCAGAACAACCAAGGAGTTTCTCAGGGAACCAGTCAACCAGGAGGAGCGCCTCAGTCAGTTGTCAGAGGCCGTGTTAATCACGTCACTCTGGAAGGAGCCCAGGAAGCACCAGATGTCGTACTGGGTAAGTTCCTAGTAAATTCAGTACCTGCTTCCGTTCTGTTTGATTCTGGAGCTTCGCATTCGTTTGTTTCTGGAGTTTTTGCAACTAAGAATAAATTGGAAGTTATGCAACTTAAGCGTACTCTGTTAGTCCAGTCGCCTGGAGCAGAGCTAAGTTCTAATGTGGGTTGTTTAGGGGCTAAGTTACTCATAGCTGGAGTTGAGTTTCTAGCTAACCTAATTATTCTAGACACCCAAACCATAGATGTCATCCTTGGCATGGATTGGTTAACCAAGCACAAAGCCGTGCTAGATTGTGGCCGAAGAGCCGTTACAATCGAGGATACTAAAGGAAACAAAGTGGAGTTCCTAGCTACCTCAGTGCGTAATGGGCATTTGATAGTCAACAGCCTGAAGACCGTTGAGTTGGAAGATGTGCTAGTCGTCAAAGAATATCCAGATGTGTTCCCAGAAGAATTACCAGGGATGCCACCGGATCGTGACATCGAGTTTGTCATCGATCTAGTGCCAGGAACAGCCCCCATCTCGAAGAGACCTTATCGGATGCCAGCCGATGAGTTAGTAGAGATGAAGAAACAAATAGAAGAACTCTTGGAGAAAGGTTTTGTGAGGCCTAGTTCGTCGCCATGGGGAGCACCAGTTTTGTTTGTCAAGAAGAAGGATGGAAGCATGAGAATGTGCATCGACTACCGGGCTCTCAATGAAGTCACTATCAAGAACAAGTACCCATTGCCCCGGATAGATGATCTGTTTGACCAGATGAAGGGAGCCGGAGTGTTCTCGAAGATTGATCTGCGATCAGGTTACCACCAGCTGAAGATTTGTTCTAAGGATGTACCTAAAACCGCTTTCTCAACGCGGTACGGACATTATGAGTTCTTGGTCATGTCCTTTGGTCTGACTAATGCCCCTGCCTATTTCATGAACATGATGAATAAGGTATTCATGGAGTATTTGGACAAATTTGTAGTTGTATTCATCGATGATATTTTGGTTTACTCCAAGTCAGAAGAAGAGCATGCTGAACATTTGAGGTTAATCCTAGAGAAGCTCAGAGAGCATCAATTGTATGCTAAGTTTAGCAAGTGTGATTTCTGGAAAAAGGAAGTGGACTTTCTTGGTCATGTGATGACAGCTGCAGGAGTAGCAGTTGACCCCAGTAAAGTTAAAGCAGTGTTAAACTGGGAGCAACCCAAGACGGTCACTCAGATTCGCAGTTTCTTGGGATTGGCGGGATACTACCGTCGTTTCATCGAAGGATTCTCATCAATTGCTAAACCTCTTACGCAATTGTTGAAGAAGGAGAAAAAGTTTACTTGGACTCCAGCTTGTGAGGAAAGTTTTCAAGAATTGAAGAAACGTTTGACCTCAGCCCCAGTGCTGATTTTGCCAGATATTCGCAAGGATTTTGATATCTATTGTGATGCTTCGCGTCAAGGATTAGGGTGTGTCCTGATGCAGGAAGGAAGAGCTGTCGCTTATGCGTCAAGGCAGTTAAGGCCCCATGAAGAGAATTACCCTACCCATGATCTGGAATTAGCTGCAGTAGTGCATGCTTTGAAGATTTGGCGTCATTACCTCATCGATGTCATTGCGAGATATATCTGAGATCATAAGAGCTTGAAGTACATTTTACTCAATCAGATCTGAATATGAGACAGAGAAGATGGTTAGAGTTGATAAAAGATTATAATCTTGGAATCCATTACCATCCCGGTAAAGCCAACGTCGTTGCCGATGCTTTGAGCCGCAAGAGCCACTGCAATGCTTTGGAAGTAAAAGAGCCTTGTTCAGAACTACAAGAAGAATTCCAGAAGCTGAAGCTAGAAGTAGTATCTGAAGGATACGTGGTAAATTTGGAAGTATAGTCTACTTTGGAGAGCGATTCGCGGCTCAAATAGAAAGATTGAGTTCTCCGACATCAAGAAGAAGATGACAGAAGGGAAGTTCAAGGACTTCACAGTGGATGACCAGGGCATACTGTGGATTAATGGACGTATCTGTGTCCCAGATATTGGTGGATTGAGACAACTAATCCTGAAGGAGGCCCATGACTCAAAGTATTCGATTCACCACAGTAGCACTAAAATGTATCGGGATATTAAGAATAAGTTTTGGTGGCGAATTTGAAGCGAGGCGCCGCAGAGTTCGTTGCCTTGTGCGGCGTGTGTCGAAAGTTAAAGCGAGCATCGAAACCAGCAGTCTGCTGCAACCCTTGAAGATTCCAGAGTGGAAGTGGGAAGAAATCGGAATGGATTTCATTATCGGTTTACCCAAGACTCAATCGGGTTACGATTCGATTTGGGTAATAGTGGATCGTCTGACTAAAGTTGCCCATTTCTTGCCAGTCAAGACCACGTACTCAGGAGATCGTCTAGCAGAGCTATACATGTCAAGGATCGTCAGTTTGCATGGTGTGCCCAAGAAGATAGTGTCAGATCGAGGATCTCAGTTCACCTCCCGATTTTGGCAGAGTTTACATGAAGCCTTAGGGACTCACCTGAATTTCAGTACTGCGTATCATCCCCAAACGGATGGACAGACTGAAAGGGTTAATCAGATATTAGAAGATATGTTGAGAGCATGTGCCCTAGCAAATGCCACCCGTTGGGATAAGAGTTTGCCATATGCAGAGTTCTCGTACAACAACAGTTATCAAGCCAGTTTGCAAATGTCACCGTTTGAAGCTTTGTATGGTCGTGCCTGTAGAACCCCGTTGAATTGGACAGAAACAGCTGAACGTACAGTCTTTGGTCCAGATATTATTCAAGAAGCAGAAGAACAAGTGGCTATGATCAGAGAGAGACTAAAGATAGCTCAGTCGAGGCAGAAGAGTTATGCTGATAATCGTCGTCGTGATCTCAGTTTCGAGCCAGAAGATTTTGTGTATCTCGAGTTCGCCTCGGAGGTGTGAAAAGGTTCCATGCAAAGGAAGCTTGCCTCGGTATGTTGGTCCGTTCAAGATCTTGGAACGCCGTGGAAAAGTAGCTTATCAGTTGGAGCTGCCGCAGTCGCTAACGGAGTCCACGATGTCTTTCATGTCTCTCAGTTGAAGAAGTGCCTTCGTGTGCGAGAAGAACAAACACAGTTAGAGTCAATTGAACTAAAAGAAGACCTCACTTACAAAGAGCAGCCGATCAAGATTCTGGATGTCGCGAGCGTCGGACCGAAAACAAGGCGGTTCGTTTTGCAAAGTGCGGTGGAGCCATCACGCGAAGGTGAAGCAACGTGGGAGCGTGAAGAAGAGTGAAGGCCGAGTTTCCTAGCCTTTTCTCCATTAGCTTTGAATCTCGGGGACGAGATTCCTTTAAGGGGGGGAGGTTTGTAACATCCCAATTTTCAGAGCTTTAAAAAAAAAAAAAAAACCTTTTGAATAGTTAGTAGGGAGAAAATTCACCATTTGGGTTTATTTGAATTTAATTTAAAAGCTTAATATTGGACTTTGAGTAGCAAAATAATTTAATATGATTAAAGTCAACATGAACCATGGTCAAAACTATTTTATTTGGATTCCATGAGCTTGGACATACTTTCTAGAATTTTCTGGAATTTCTCCAAGTTCATTTGCTATTTTCTATTGATTATTTGAATTTCTGTTGTTTTCTAAAAAGAAAAAGCTAAGTAAAATTCTCCTTTTAGCCTCGGGCCGAATCTCTCTCTTCCGCCCGTTTCTTTCCCGCGCGGCCCAGTCCTGTGCGGCCCAGCTTCTCACGCACGTCCGCTCACCCTGACAGGCGGTCCCCACTTGTCAGCGTCGCCGTTGATTTCGTGGGCCGCGATCCTTGTGTCTCTGCCGTGTGGGGCCCGCGCCTTCGTCGTCCTCGAGCCTGTTTCTTCTCCGCGAAACTCCCGGCGCGGCCGCCATTGAAACTCTTCTAGAAGCTCCGCCCGCTTTCGGTTTCGCCAGCTAAAGCCCCCCAGTTTCCCTCGCCGAACTCGACCCTTATCCCTCCGCATCCTTTGGGATATGAACCCAGCTCAACCCCGCTCTTATCTCTAAGAATCCGTGAGCCGCACCAATCCCGAATTGGGGATTTCAAATTCTGGCGTGCCCTAGCCCTATAAATAGATCCCCATGCTTCGCCCTCGCCTCCTGATCCCGAATCCCCCTTCCGTTCTCCTCCTAAAACCTTAGTGGCGGCGCAATTGCAAGTTTAGGGTTTTCGGTGCCGAAGCCAAATCCTTGAAATTCTTCGCCGCCGGTGACGCCGTGTCCCCGTGGAGTGTACCACCGGCTTCCTCGTCGCAAGAGCATCGTCGCGCACCCCTCCGTTGGCCCGTAGCGTCATTGGCGACCAGTTCCGACAATAGCCGCACCTTCGTTCTCCGCTCCGGCACCAATTCCGACCACCACCATCACCCTCCGGTGCCAACTCCGGTACCATCAGGTTCGCAATAACCCCACCTGCCCGTTGCGCACATCCGTTGCAAGCCCCGCGCCCTGGTTCGCCGTTGCCGGTCGGTCCAGCAACGCTCGTCGCCATTGCCGGCATCGCCGTCGTGGGCGCCTAGTCAGCCATCCACCTCACCGCCACGCAAGCCACCACGTTCCCTTTTTTGCTCGCGTGGCATCCGCGTGGCAACGCCATGTGGCGCCTTCACACCCCACCAGATCCAGGGGTCCATGGACTCAGTCCACGGTACACCCAGCCACCTCCAGGTGGGACCCACCTGTCAGGTGGAACACCGTGCGGTCAAACCCTTTTGCTGACGTCATGCTTGCGTATTAATCCTGGTTTTTCTTTTAGAAAATATTTCAGAATTCCAGTAAATCCTATTTTTGGGGTTTTCTTTAGATTTAAACTTTGAAATCCCATATCTTTTGCATCCTAACTCCAAATCTGTCCATTCAAATTTCTAAATTTGTCTAAAATCCAGATCTATCTATTGGAGATTTTTAATTATTTTATTGGAGTTATTTGCTTCAGTTATTTATTTAGTTTGTTTGTTTGTCTCGTTTGCGAGTAGACTTCGACGTTGTTGGAAGAGTTGAAGAAGAAGGACCTCTCCAAGATCAAGATCAATTCCTAGACCTTTTTCAAGGCAAGCTATACCTTTGACCATCTTGATTCCCAGTTTGCTAAAAGTATTTTAATTTTAACCATTGCATTTTAATTCAAGTAATTATTTAAATGCTTTTGGGGGTAGATGTAAATTCCTAATTGTTATGCCATCCTTGTAAATTGCTATGTCTAAATCCTTTGTCACCCTAGTTGATATTAGTTGGTATAGTATAGCACCAACGTGGGTTGGTTAGTGCGATTAGATTGCTTAGCCATGCCACGAATCACTTGTCATGTAGATTGCTAGTATAATCTGATTAAATGAATATGCAACTATGTGATAAAAGCTGTGTGCACTATGTGTTGTAATGCATGTGTTGCGCTTAAAACCAAGCTGGTGGGAAATGATTTAGGCCGAGGCAAGTGGTGGAATCTTGTGTGATATGGTGGGCTGTGTGCTATTTTGGTGGAGCTGTGTGCATGGGTTTGTTAAGCTGTGTGCATAGGGATTGTGGTAGTCTTGCCTTGGTCAATTAAGGACCTCACCATGTGCGCCATTGAACTGAGCCCCACCTGTACGACCACATGCAGTATGGGACGGGCCTAGCATAGTAAGATGAATGTCCAAATGCTTTGTTATGATTAGTCTTGGCTACACTAATTGTATCTTGTGGGTAAAGTGTACAACCTCTGCAGTGTAAACTATTCGAATAGCGCGTCATGATCGTGGACAATGCTCGGGATTTCACACTAGGGTAGATCTTCATAAAGCGTGTGGGAAGGGAGTGTGTGGTTTAAATCATCCAGCTATGTGCAAAAATTTGTCTAGGCTGTGTGCGTCTTTGTGAAATAAATTGTTAAATTATTATTGTCTATTTGTTTTACCTGGTTTCAATCTATTAATTGTATTCAATTGCAAAAGTTGCATTTACGCAAAAGAACCACAGAATGCCTTCCTCTTGTAAAATGCCAGCATGTATATATATTGCATTTCTGTGGTGAGGCTTACGAGTACGGTGTGTACTCACGCTTGTTTTGACGAATCAAGCAGAAGTGGAGGAGTCTTCACCAGCTTTCGAGGACGAATACATCGATGGTGCCTGATTGCGAGGTCTTGATCCCAGTCGGTTGCCTGTGGCGAATCGATGGGGTGCCACTACCGTTTGTTTCTTCACCGCCGCTATCTTTCTCTGTTAGCCCTGCGCGGCTTGAATAAATGTAAACTCGACCTTAAGGTCAAAACCATTATTTATTAATCAAAGTTATTCGTTTATGTTATTATTCGCTTGTATGGATCGATTTCCATTTTTGTTACCACTGTGTGCACTAGCGTGATCCTGGGCTAGTGCATTAAACACAGAGGGTCCTGAATTGAAATTTTCGGGTCCCGACACTTACAACCAAACTGCGGAACATTTTAGACTGTAACTCCTCTAAGTACATATAGAGACCAACTTTAATAGAATCAAGGATGAAATAAAGACTGAATTCATCAGAACATAATCAAGGAATGATTAAAATGAACCACTAGCATTATTTGACAGGACAGCATAACATGGAGAGAAATATCATGCAGTCGTAATCTTATTTATTACTGTTCCTCGGTTAACAAATGAAAGACATAATCGACATTATCAAGGAAAGTAAATTATGGTGAACTGTGTGAAATGTGCTTGCCTACTCCCTCCCAACAGAGTCATCATCAAAGATCACCTAAATAAATACAGAAAACAAGAATGAGTCAAAACTCAGCAAGTACAGTAAACAATTGAACATACAAGGTTAGGAACAAGTATATCTCAATACGAAATCTGAACTTATCTCTGAACACTTATGAGTATGAATGGAATAAATGGATGCATTGAAGGGAAAGGACTACACACATGCTCATACTGGTACAGCGAGTGACACACCCGTCGGTGATCACTTAAGCCCGTACTTAACAAAGTCCGGGGATCCAATCACCGTATAAAGAACGTTTAATACGGGTGTCCGAAATTGCCCACATTGGAATGGTGGGTCTTACATGCCAATACTGGAATTGATTACATGCCAATACTGGAATTGATGGGTCTTAACAATTCCACTCCCGTGGACCATGCAAGAATGAAATGAATATATGCCATGAGTGTCACCTCTTTCATTCACATGGATTATCAACTAAAAACGAATAAATATCCTGAAGTTTGAATCATGGATCATAGAAATAACATCACATAAAAAATATTCAACTGTAAAGTATGAAGTATGAACGTGAATCATAGAAGTTACATCACATCAAAAATATTCAATAGTAATCATCATTTCTTTACACATTGTACTTGCCTTCTGCGATGTGACGCGCTAGGAGGCAACGAAGGTGTTTCTCCACTCACTGCCCCACCGCCTACACAAATAATTAATCGAAATAAGACTAACAAGACATGAGGTGCTACACGCGTTTTACCAAAACCCTCTAACTAACAAACATAAACAAGGGCTCAAAATAACGTCCTAACTAATCATGTAACACCCTGTCTATTCGGAAGACAAGATGTCACCTAACAAGACAACCTACTATTCAATTCATAAGATTAACATCGCATTCAATGCTAAAGAAACGATTAACCATGATAACAATCTATGGCTTAAACACAGTTCATCTATAAATTTAAACGAGAATTAACCAAAGCGATATTAATGAACCTCCAAGTGACAATTATTACAGTCCATTACATTATAAATAAAACTGAAGAGATGTAAATAGAACTTTAACGAATGATTATTTTATTCATGTGCAAGGAACGTGCTGGACTACACCCTCCCGCTAGCAAACGTTTCACCGAATTCACCTAAAAATAAATAAAAGCAAGAGTGAGTCGAAACTCAAGAAGCACAACATATACATTCCCAAAGAATCTTGAATCGGAACAATTTTCCAAGTACATCATTGACTTCATGAACTTAAGAAAGCATGGTATGAATGAATGAATGCATTGAAGGAGAATGGACTTTCCACATGTTTATACCGGTATAACTAGTGACACACCCGTCGGTGTTCACTTAAGCCCGCTCTTAACAAAGAGCGGGGATCCAAGTCCGTATGAAGAACGTTTCATACGGAATGTCCGAAACTGCCTACATTGGAATGGTAGGTCTTACATGCCCATATTGGAATTAATGGGACTTAATCAAGTTTCACTCCCGTGAATGACAATCGAATTATGTATGCATGGAATGAAAAGCATAACTTGGCATATAACTCAATGTATCATCGAATAAGGTATTGAACTCTACCACATCATACTCAAATCACAAGAATATTCATAATTTACCAAGTTAACATGAAAACAATGAATTCACACAATTTAAACATTTGCACTTGCCTTCCGTGTGGTGACGTGTTGTGATACAACGAAGGTGTCCTTCCACCCACCGTCTCACCGCCTACACAAGTATTACCACGTATTACGGATAATCGAATATGGCACAGCTACAAGTGTACTACGATGCTCTCTAATCAACCCACTCATCCCAAGGGTTCAATTTGACATCTACACCAAAATTCCAGATTATCGTTCTACGGGCAGTTGCACAAGAAAATTCGCCAATAATTATCTGTAACTCTAAACGACCTGAAACCAGTGCTCACTGATTCTTAACTGATCAGGCTACAAAACCTTAGTTGGCGGAATCTTCTGATTCGGCCAAAACAGAGGGGTAATTAACTGCTAAACCTAACCCATCTACGTCAGTCCAGAAAACAGATCAGCAGTAAAGAAAATAGTGTAACTTTTAGCCTACTGATCCAAATGGAATGATCTTTATCAACTTGGAAATATAATTTCAAGATCTACAATAACTTAGTTGGGGGAATCTTCTGATTCGGCCTCTATTTTGAACAAAACGAGGGACAAACCTACTGACCACAGACTTCAGACAGATTGGACAGTTCGTATTGAAAAATTCATAACTCTCAAACTACTGGTCGGATTTTGCTCATCTTGGTGCCAAAAGAAAGCTAACTAAACCAGGAACAAATCTCTAGAAGGGAAAAACCCCAAATTCGGCCTCTAAAGTACTGTAACAAGCCGCTCAACATTCTGATCAATTCTGTAAATTCTGGAACTCTAAACCGACGTGACTCAAATGATCTCTACCGCAATAAAACTTGATCAAACAATTAACCGGGGTGCTCGTTACCCTTGAAGACCCGTAGGACGACGAAGAACCACTCCCCGCTGGTCTCCCTTCTTCTTCCTTGGCCGGCCACACCACAGCGAACAACCGGCGAAGAAACGACCCGCCGGAGGACAGATCGGAGGAGAAACGCCCGGGGATCTTGGAGACCAACCTCGGGAGCACCAAAGGCCGGCCACCATGGGAGGAGGCGGCGCCAACCCGGGGGGGGGGGGGGGGGGTGGCGGCTAGGTGGGGAGGAATGGGGGCCGGCTAGGGTTTGGGGGGAGTGGCGCCCCCCCTTTTATGGCCGGCCACTTCATGGGCCGGCCGGCCCCCTCTTGGGCCTCTGAGTCGCGATCGCGGCCAGAGTTGCGGAAAATCACGATAACCCCCGCTAAATAGAATTTCAGACGAAAACTATTTCTTTTTCTCCTCTGACTTCTTTCTTTTTACCGAATGCGATTTCCTAACTTTTAAATCTCGTTTTGACTAACTTCCAACTATCTGAACTAGTTTGGATTTATGAGGTATTACACTCTATCCCCTTAGAAAGATTCGACCTCGAATCTACGCAACAAACTTCGAGAAAGATCGATGAACAACCTAGATAAGTACCTGAAACGAACAGGTCGGGGTATTGTCCTCGCATGCGGGACTCCAACTCCCAAGTGGCCTCTCTTTCAGACTGATGAGACCAAAGGATTTTAACATACTTCAAAGTTTTGTTCCTCAAAACCCGTTCTGATTCTTCTAATATCTTCACTGGCCGGGACTCGAAGGTAAGGTCTTACTCATTGGTTGACGGCTCTAACGAACCCTCACACTCTAGATCTCTCAAGTACTCCTCCAATACCGGGTCATACCAAACAATGTACACCCCGCGCCTGGACTCGAGACGATCCTAACGAAACACTAATTTCCAAAATCCCCTCAACTTCTAGAACAAACCAATGTATCTTGGGTCAACCTTCCCTTTGGTTCCAAACAACACAACCGGCACAATTTACATGGAACTCTTGTCCCATGTCTCAATCAATCTTTTCACATTAACAAGGAGCACCTCTTTTAACTAGGGACACACAACAACTCGCTTTAAACAAACTCTTTTACAGACAAAGCCCAACTGAAAATAAATCACTCTCATTGCAACCACTCGTTACCAGCTTGGTACCAAAAGAGTCAAATCCAGAATCGATGATTCCTCATGAAAACCTTTCCACTTTCCAAGTGGGCGGTTTGCGAATAGACGTCACGAAAGCCAAAAGAGAAATCATTCGAACGCCCACATCAGACACTTCCTTTATTTTTCTGAACCAGAAAGAACCACCATGCCAACAAAAGCTAACACAATTTGTAAATGACATCTCAATCGGCAACTTAGGGTGATGCTCAACCCGAGAGCAACAACCACACTCATATAGAGAAACCATACTAGTCCACAGAAGGATACTCTAGTCAGCTCCTCTACCAAATGAATTATTCTGACAAATAATTCCCAACCCCTCGATAATACTAATTGTAACACCCACAATCACATTACCTCAATCCGTTCAGGATAATCCAATTGAAATTCACATCACACACTCCCATCTACTACACCGAAAGGATACTATCAATAACCATCCCACTATTCAGAATCCACTCTTATTCTGCTACCTTTACACATAATCATTGGCAACCAAGGTTCTAGCATAAAAATGCAAAGCTCCAAACTTCAATCTCCAAGTCTCCTACAATGAATTCTCGATAATTCAAGAATCCTCACATTCTCTTATCAAAAATTCTCACAACCCAAACAATATTCTCCGTCATAACTTCAATCATCCTCAATAATCAATTAACTACTCAAACGATTAACTTCACCAATCTTGGACTCCCACTAAACCACATCATTCGGTTTCACTTTCTCACTCGTAAGTTACACAATCCCAATACTTTAAACAATCGATCAAGATCCCCAAACTTTTGATATTCTAGCAATCCACTAACAAGATCAAGAAGATATTGGATGACAATTCATTATAGATTCGATAATCGCAACAACGTAAAGGTTTAGCTCCAAAGAGAACCATTTTATTTAAATCAAACTCTCTATGAGAATGTCAAGATGAAATCATTTCTTCCTCTTAAGCACCTTAAATAATTTGGCACTCAAGCCTCACAAAATAATTTACTTGACCACCACTATCTAGTCGTCTCTATACACTTTAGAAGACACTTGAAAAACGAATCAGTTCCTCCATTCTCAAAAGAAGAGGTAAGTGGAAATAATTTTGATTACCTAGAAAACGTTTACCACTCATTGTAAACACAAAACCGTAAGAAGTAGGCAATTAGCAAAGAACTCAAGAAAAAACATAAGACGAGGCCACAGCTAAGGTCACAAATCCCACAAGAAGATTATATCGAATCTCAAACAATGAAAATCCAATCTCGAATACCTCTACTACACTCTTCCCTTTAACAAAAGAAATAATTTTCTTTGATTGGAATATCACTTTGCCAACTCAAGCTAAGGAGCCTTAAATCTCAAATCACAAGAATCACTTGATAATTGATAGAACATTCAAATCGTCATTTTGTTTAAACTCATTTCACTACCACATAATTCATGAGCTCCAAAAGCCCACGAAAGCAAAACTTGAAATACTCTCATTTGAACGATATCACCCAAGGCTATCAATTTACTACAAGTATTAACATCAATCTCACAACAACAATTAGAAAACACTTGAAAGACCGACGTGAAAAGAATGGGTGATTCTTTCTCAAAAGAAGAGGCAAATGGAACCGATTTTCACGAACTAGAAAATCATTTATCGCTCGCAATGAACACGGACCAAGGGAAGACCAATTAAGCAAAGAACTCATAGAACATAAGTGAAGTCCACGATTGAAAGCACGGGCCACACAAGAAGAGAATATCATATGTTAACATTAAGAACAAACGAGCATTCAAGATCGAAGCACTCGCATCACCAAGAACCATTATAACCGCAACATAACGCTTTACTCGACAAACCTCGTTTACCACATAGAACTTGAACCCCAAAAGATCATGAACACAAAACTTGAAGTTTGATCATTTTTAGAAATATCACGAAAGACAATCAAATTTTCTTTCTCTATAAAAGAATCAACATTACCCTCATATTCTTGAACATTTCATTAAGACCAATAACATACGTTCCTCGGTAACAATCAATTTACCTTACTATCACATCAATAAACCTTCTAAAGGAAGCATGACAAATCGTGTCATAGAAAACTCCAAACATCAAATGGGATTGTAATAACAACTTATTCTAGAAAAGAAATCAAGTCGAAAGCCACAAAGTGAAACAAACCTCTTTTAACAAGCTCACTCTAGTACAAGACAAACCCTTTAAACATACTAGATTAAATCACTTATTAGATTTAGCTCATTTGTCCTTAGTAATGCTCAACGCCAGATTACACGCACTCTAGCACTCTAACTATTAATACTAACAACCGTTGAATATCTAATCATGGAAGCATTCATAGTCCTACCTTTGTTCGAGAAAGTGGAATGAAATAACCTTAAATTTCAGCAATGGAATAATTATAAGATAACATTTTGGAAGTCATTACAACCACCGTCATCCATGACCTCATACCTATAACATCAATTTAGCATGACAAAATCAGGTTGAATTTAGCATTTGTACAAATTCTTTAGGTATCCAAATAGAAGACTTATTTGGTGTTAATATTTACTAAGGTAAAATTAACTTGACTTTTGAAGACATTATCTAAGAGTCATTGGTTTGCACCAAGATATTAACCCAACCTGATAACTCCTACCATACCACATAATGCTTTTAAATAGAACCTCTTAGATAAAGTATGACAACATATCACAAAAGGGTTTTAACATTCTCCTTCTCATAAGAAAGGCATAAAACTTTAACTCTCAAATTAACCCAAAAGAAATATGCAAGGTCAATGCACAATTAATAAAGAGCTTGCAAAAGAAATCTTCCACTTGCCTAAATTCCAAGCGAATAAATGAGTTACAATTTCCATGAGGTAAAACCGAACTTGTGTGAAAAGATAAATCTTGCAATTTAACTACGCTCACGTGGAGTAGAAATATCACAATAATCGAAAGAACAATAATTATTTCAAAGAATGATTAGAGATCTACTGGAGCTTGCCCTCTTCATCAAAACACCCCAGTCAAAAGAAACTCATGAACTGTAAGAAACTACAACCAAGAAACCAGATACAAGTTTGAGAAAGACAACAACTTCAACAATGAGCTCAGGCTCAACACAGAACTATGGAACAGGGGTAAGAACTGCTCTACTCTCATACCACGAACAGTGGTGTAGCCTGGCAAAACCCAGAACAACAACCACGAACTCAACTGCTCAACGTCCGCTACCGATACGCATAACTAATTCAATCAATTATGAATATATAGGATCATCTCATGACAATCGTAAAATTAATCCATATATATATATAGGATAACACATCATATCACATATTAACAACATCAGAGATAGTACTGAAATAATTCTACACACTACATAATGAACCAAATCACTAGAAATGCGGAAGCAATGGATTTCCCAAACCCCACCTCATGTACAAGTGTGTCATTTTAATACTTTGTTCACCACGGACCTAAAGCCCGCTCTGATACCAACTGTAACACCCTGTCTATTCGGAAGACAAGATGTCACCTAACAAGACAACCTACTATTCAATTCATAAGATTAACATCGCATTCAATGCTAAAGAAACGATTAACCATGATAACAATCTATGGCTTAAACACGTTCATCTATAAATTTAAACGAGAATTAACCAAAGCGATATTAATGAACCTCCAAGTGACAATTATTACAGTCCATTACATTATAAATAAAGCGAAGAGATGTAAATAGAACTTTAACGAATGATTATTTTATTCATGTGCAAGGAACGTCTTTGGACTACACCCTCCCGCTAGCAACCGTTTCACCGAATTCACCTAAAAATAAATAAAAGCAAGAGTGAGTCGAAACTCAGCAAGCACAACATATACATTCCCAAAGAATCTTGAATCGGAACAATTTTCCAAGTACATCATTGACTTCATGAACTTAAGAAAGCATGGTATGAATGAATGAATGCATTGAAGGAGAATGGACTTTCCACATGTTTATACGGTATAACTAGTGACACACCGTCGGTGTTCACTTAAGCCCGCTCTTAACAAAGAGCGGGGATCCAAGTCCGTATGAAGAACGTTTCATACGGAATGTCCAAATCGCCTACATTGGAATGGTAGGTCTTACATGCCCATATTGGAATTAATGGGACTTAATCAAGTTTCCACTCCGTGACAACAATGAATTATGTATGCATGGAATGAAAAGCATAACTTGGCATATAACTCAATGTATCATCGAATAAGGTATTGAACTCTACCACATCATACTCAAATCACAAGAATATTCATAATTTACCAAGTTAACATGAAAACAATGAATTCACACAATTTAAACATTTGCACTTGCCTTCCGTGGTGACGTGTTGTGATACAACGAAGGTGTCCTTCCACCCACCGTCTCACCGCCTACACAAGTATTACCACGTATTACGGATAATCGAATATGGCACAGCTACAAGTGTACTACGATGCTCTCTAATCAACCCACTCATCCCAAGGGTTCAATTTGACATCTACACCAAAATTCCAGATTATCGTTCTACGGGCAGTTGCACAAGAAAATTCGCCAATAATTATCTGTAACTCTAAACGACCTGAAACCAGTGCTCACTGATTCTTAACTGATCAGGCTACAAAACCTTAGTTGGCGGAATCTTCTGATTCGGCCAAAACAGAGGGGTAATTAACTGCTAAACCTAACCCATCTACGTCAGTCCAGAAAACAGATCAGCAGTAAAGAAAATAGTGTAACTTTTAGCCTACTGATCCAAATGGAATGATCTTTATCAACTTGGAAATATAATTTCAAGATCTACAATAACTTAGTTGGGGGAATCTTCTGATTCGGCCTCTATTTTGAACAAAACGAGGGACAAACCTACTGACCACAGACTTCAGACAGATTGGACAGTTCGTATTGAAAAATTCATAACTCTCAAACTACTGGTCGGATTTTGCTCATCTTGGTGCCAAAAGAAAGCTAACTAAACCAGGAACAAATCTCTAGAAGGGAAAAACCCCAAATTCGGCCTCTAAAGTACTGTAACAAGCCGCTCAACATTCTGATCAATTCCGTAAATTCTGGAACTCTAAACCGACGTGACTCAAATGATCTCTACCGCAATAAAACTTGATCAAACAATTAACCGGGGTGCTCGTTACCCTTGAAGACCCGTAGGACGACGAAGAACCACTCCCCGCTGGTCTCCCTTCTTCTTCCTTGGCCGGCCACACCACAGCGAACAACCGGCGAAGCGACGACCGGGAGGACAGATCGGAGGAGAACGCGGGGATCTGGGAGACCAACCTCGGGAGCACCAAAGGCCGGCCACCATGGGAGGAGGCGGCGCCCAACCAGGGAGAGGGAAGGGGGTGGCGGCTAGGTGGGGAGGAATGGGGACCGGCTAGGGTTTGGGGGGAGTGGCGCCCCTTTATGGCGGCCACTTCATGGGCCGGCCCCTCTTGGGCCTCTGAGTCGCGGATTGCGGCCAGTTCCCGGAAAATCACGATAACCCCCGCTAAATAGAATTTCAGACGAAAACTATTTCTTTTCTCCTCGACTTCTTTCTTTTTACCGAATGCGATTTCCGGAACTTTTAAATCTCGTTTTCGACTAACTTCCAACTATACGAACTAGCTGGATTTATGAGGTATTACAAATCAGCCCAATTTCAGCCCTTCTGATCAGCAGTACGAGAAAAATCCATATTAAATATCTGTAACTCATAATGATTTGAAACTAGTGCTCAGATACTCTTAACGCACCATGCTACGAAACTCTAGTTGGTGGCGTTCTTTGATTCGGCCAAACCAGTGGCCTAAACAACAGTTGAAAACAACTGACAGACATATGTGCAGACTGCATAATAGTAGCAATTAAAATGATGTAAATTTCAATCTGCTGATACAATTGAGGTGATCTTTATCAACTTGGAAAGATAATTTAAAGGGATACAATAATCTATTTGGGTGGAGGTTCTGAATCTGACTGTAACTAGATCAAAACCGAGGAACAAACCGACAGTCCCCAGATCCAAGACAGACAGAGCAACGCGCGGTTAAAAATTCATATCTCCCTAACCGTAAGGCAGAATCTTGTGATCTTGGTGCCAAAAGAAATATAACGACCTGGGAAACAAAACTCTAGGAGACGAAAACCCAAGATTCGGCCTCTAAAGGCTTGAAACTGGCCGCGCAAGGTGATGGATGTGTTCTGGAATTTCCAGAACAGGAACCGATTTAGATCTAATCAACTATTAAGCAATCAAATCGAATCAAACTACGACTTGGATCATTCGTTACCCTTGAAGACCCGCAGGGAGACGTGGATCCACCTCCCAAAGATCTTCCCCCTTTTCTCCTCCGTTCCTTCTCCAATGGCCGGCCACCACGGGGATGACGGAGGACCGGAGACGCCGGCGGAAGGAGGTGACTTCGGGGATCACCGGGGGCAGCAACCGGGGGAGGAGGAGACGCCGGGGAGGAGAGGAGGCACCAGATCTGGAAGAGGAGGGGATGGGGGTGGCGGCCACAAGGGGGAAAGAGGAGGGGATGGTGGGAGGCGGCTAGGGTTGGGGCGCCTCCCCCCTCCCCTTGGCCGGCCCCCCTTGGGCCGGCTTCCCCCTCTTGGGCCGCCTGGGCCATGGTCCGCGGCCCAGGTTATTGTATTTTTATGAAAAACCCCCTTCTCCACAATAAAAATCTAATTCTTTAAATTCCTTTCCGTCCCCGACTTCTTTTAAAATCTCCCGATTTGAATTCGGGTATTACATTCTACCACCCTTAACAGGATTCGACCTCAAATCTACGCATCGATCTATTAGAAAAAAGAACGACTGGAATTTAACAATCTTAAACATTTACCTGAAATGAAAATGTCGGGATATTGATCTCGCATACGAGACTCTAGTTCCCAAGCGGCCTCTCTCTCGGACTAGAGAAACCACAGCACAAGGACGTAAAACGACATCTGACCTAATACTCAATTCTTGAACTTTCTACGTTCACTCATCAGAAGAGGATCGAAGGTAAGACCATACTCGATGGTCAACTTCTTAAACTATAACTCGAACCTTGAATGGTTCAGCTGCCCATTCAGCACCAGAACACACCAGACGTTGCGTACTTCGCGCATGTACCCGAGACGGTCAAAACGAAATACCAACTTCCTAATTTCTGCAACTTTCGGAAACGAAGAGAATCCAACTGAAAATAGAAAGTCCTCATCGCGTCCACGCAATGCTAACTCTCTCCCAAAATATTTAATTCCCAGTTTGACAATTCATCTCAAAACAAATGTATTTTCTAAATAGGCAGTTTACAAATGAACACCACTACAACCAAAGGAGAAATTACTGGAACGCCCAAACCAAACACTTGCGGTTTGACCGAATTGGAAAGAATCTACATGCCAACACAGCCCCAACTCAAATTGCAGAAAACACCGGTCAACAACACCAAACTCAAACGAGAATCAAGAAAACACCTCATTATCCGATGAACATTCCTTTCCACAGTTTCTCTCTACTAGGAATAAAATTTCTCTCGAATCCTTGAAATTCGAATTTATCGCATACCACATGAGCTTAAACCCCTTAGCTATTCATCCTCCAATTATGTACAAATTGAAGTACATCATCCACACCATTGTGGATAGGCTCTATTGAATCCACCGAATACTCCAGGTAACTCATTCTACTAACCAAAATCGATTTGATCGACGGCGCTCAAAGCACCTCAGAATAGGTCCCACATAATCTCATTACCTCCAATTTCCAAGGATAATAACTCAGAATCCCTAGCACGCACATTCATGTACTACATCAGAAGGGTTCTTTCAATTATCATTCCACTACTCAGGAAACTTTATTATTCCACTCTCTCTACATACAATCATTGAGTGACCAAAGGTCTAGCATAAAAATGCAAAGCCCAGATTTAACCTCCAAGACTTCTACAACAAATTACAATTATAACAGATAGGAAAAATCAACGGATTGAATCTCCAACATTCCCACAATTCTAACATACTCACTTATTGACATCCTCAGAAATTACTCACATAATCTCGCAATCTAATCCAATTGCGTTACTCTATAAAAAAACTAATCAAGGTCTCCATACCTTCGATAATTCTCAACCTTTTAACATGAACTGAAGTTCTGGAATTTCTCTATACCATAGGTTCTACTCAATCGTAACACTATTCAGACTTACTTCGAAGCCAATCATTCCTTGTGAATCAATTTTCCTCCAAGAGGTACAGATCAAAACCAATTCATTCTCTACTACTCCTCCAATAGTTTGGTAGCAAAATGTCACCACTACCATTACTAAACCACTACCACTACTTAACCACTACCAAACAGTTGCCAATTTATACTTTGCAAAACTTAGTAACATAAAACTGGTGATTCCTTTCCAAAATAAAGCGGCGAACAAGGACGAGTTTCGTCACACAAAAAAAATTGCTACTCACAGTGAGCACGAAACCAAAAGAAATAATTTGGTAACGAGGATCTTGGAAAAACAAAAGTTGAATTAACGGTTGAGGGCACACATTCCTCCAAAGGGAATAGCAAATAACAGTCGATAAGAAAAATGACATTACGATTGAAAATCAACATCTCTTTAGTGGAAAGAGCAAAAAATTTAGGCATGATTCAAACAACCACAGGTTACAAAACTTGATTCAAATTATCAAATACTTCTACCACACTCTTTTCTTTAACACAACAATTGGTCCTTGAACTAACAACACTTGTCACAACGAACAAGGTAAGTTCTTTAGTCCAACCCATAGAACTACTTAAGAACCAATAAAATTCTTCGACACACCAAATTTGCTCGGAACAGTTCATCTACTCATGAAACATGAGGTCCAAATGATCTCAGCCAAAAAACTCGAAACATTTTTCAGTTATAGGATTCCACGGAAAGCAAACAAATTAATTTCCTCTTGAAGAAATCAACGAAAGTTTTCTTTGATTGCAACCTCACTCTGCTAACTCAAACCAAAGAGCATTTAAGACCAGATCGCATGAAACTCTTAAGAAGCAATAGGACTTTTCCATACACCATTTTATTTAAAATAATTTTAGCTACCAGAATATTCTTGAGCTCCAAACGATCACATAAACGAAACTTGAAGTTTTCTTATTTAAGCGATTTCACCCGTGGCAATCAATTTACTTCAAGTATTAACATCAATCTCATAACTACAATTAGAAAACACCAAGAAAGACTTATGCGAAAAGAATGGATCGAATCTTTCTCAAAAGAAGAGGCGCATGAAAACGATTTTTGCCAACTAGAAAAATCATTTACCACTCGCATTGAATACAGGACCAAGGGGAAAACCAATTAGCCAAAGAGCTCTGAAAACATATCTAAAGTCCACAGTTGAGGCACGAGGAGAAAATCAAACTTCAAATGAGAAGAAGGTACTGACTTTGAAAGTTAGAAATTTCAATACGGCAAAGTTATAAGGTTTCATCAATATTAGCATGCCAAGAAAATAGGTAGGTCTAGTACTTATGTAAGATCAGCAAGTAGATGTTTATGAGGAGAACACTCCAACTACTCGAAAAGGAATGAGTTCAGTAAAAAATTTCTTCAATGAACTTTGTGAAAGATAATTCCTATTCTCTAAAATACCAAACGGATAACCAGGTTACCTTTACCAGCAAGATAGATAGGACTACCATAAAAGAGAACGATATTGTCATTAATAACGTTTACAAATAGTAAAGAGAGCTCAGCAGTCAGAAAGATAAGAAATTGTTTTAAAAAAACAAATAGAGACCAATAGAAACCCGTAGTCCACAATTTTATTTGATTACAACCTCCGACTTAATCACAACAAAGCACCACAAAAGTGTTTTAACACTTTTCTTCAGAAAAGAGATGCATTAAACTTCAACAAGAGAAATGATCCAAAAGAAATACATGGAGCCAATGCTTTCTCATGTTAACGAACTTGCAACAGAGAACTCTCATTATTAAAACTATCAAACGAGTAAAGGAGTCGCTCTTTTCTAATGAGAAAGAAGGAACAACCATGCAAATATCAATACTGCCAATTGACGAAGATGCTAATAGTAAAAGCACTTAACAGTCGAAAAAAAAAATGGTTTCATAGAACCACTAAAGACCCATTGAACCTCATCAACTACCATGAACCATGAACCCGAGAGAAATTTATCAACCACCACCGGACAAGAATTTTTTAAATTCAAAAATCAAGGAAGAGAACAACTTTCTAAAGCAACCCAAAAGAAATATGCAAGGTCGATGCACACTTATTAAAGAACTTACAAAAGAAATCTTCCAATACCCGAAATTCCAAGCAAACAAATGAGTTAAATTTTTCAACAGGGGTAAAACAGAACTTCCGTGAAGAGAGAAATCTTGCAATTTAACTACGCTCACGTGGAGTAGAAATATCGCAATAATCGAAAGAATAATAATTATTTCAAAGAATGATCAGAGATCTACTGGAGCTTGCCCACTTCATCAAAACCCCCATTCAAAAGAAACTCATGAACTGTGTAGGACCGGAAAGGCGACTGAGGGGGGGGGGGTGAATAGGCGCTTTCAAAACTCTCTCGCCTAAATCAAATTCAACACGAACTTCACTCCTTTAGCTATGAAAGCTAAGAAGATCAGTAAGCACACAGCGGAAGCCTTGTGCTGAATTCGATAACCCCCGACAACCACACGACACAAATGTGGAGACTTAAACTCAAAGGGTTGATCTGGGCACAGCGGTCGGACCGGTTACCAAGGCGGTCGACCGACGTTCAACCAATGATCGACCAACAACTAGTGGCGGTCGGACGGTGGACAACGATTCGACCGGCGATCAATGATGCGAATATCTGAGCGGTCGGACCGCCGTTACAAGACCGGTCGACCGGTTCGATCCGATCTTGAAAAATCCACCCCAAATCCAAAACGAAATTTGATCCAACTTTTGATTCAACCAATGAAACTTGACCAAATTTGAGCACACCTCCCTAATGATATTGGAGACCTATTTCTAGCGACGATCCTTGGATCCACTTCGCGAAACAAACTCTCAAGGATTAAACAAAGAAGTGCACAAACCCTAGAAGTATGAAAAACTTTGATTCAAGACTTGCTTGTGGGGGTTGATTGTCTAGATGATCCTAGGAGTACTCCCACACATCAAAGCAAGACACAAAGGGTCAAAAGACCAAGTTTGAACACTTGAATCAAGGAAGCATAAAATTCATTCAAATGAGAGAAGAACACAAAAGAGGAGACAAATGATCTCACAAGCAAGCATCACAAGATTGATTGATCTCACAAGATGCTTACAAAGCCACTCCAACAAGGAGGACAAGAGCTCACCCAATGAGCATACAATCTCTTCCTCTCTTCCTCTCCAAACCATAACCCTAGAAAAGCAAGGGAAGAAACCAAATGAATGCCTCTAGGGTTTTCCTTCTCCCCCTTTCCTATTTATACTAGAGAGGACTAGAGTTTCACATTTGGGGCCCACTCACACATGGGACCCACACACTAATCTGTTGAAGCAATCGCCTGCTTCACCACGTGTAGGTTGATCAGCGGTTCTCATCGACGCCAAGCCTCTCTTGTCCGAATCCCATCGGAACCTCCCAGAGACTCGCACCGATATCCGCACCGCCTGATCCAACCAGCTGTATCGAACCACCCGTTCGATCCTTCTTGCCCATTCTGCACCTGCTTGAGTCACACGACCTCACCCGGTATCCCTGATCGTTCTGGACCTCAGCTCTCCAAGCGTAGTCCCGATCCACTCACCGTTGACGTCGTCGACCTGCAAGCCACCTGCACAGCAATTGACAAACAAACCGTTTCCGGGAACAAGTTCTTCACAACTTGACCCACGTTAGTTCCACAATGCAATATGCAACAATAAAGCATTGATAACTAAACATTAAACACCATCAACATGCATCAATGCGAACTTGGCTTACCTCCAAGCCATTGCCGGTCTGACCGCCCCACAGGGCCGGTCCGACCGATATCAGGCCGGTCGGACCGCTCCCACAACGGCGGTCGGACCGGTCAAAAGACTTAGCCAAAAATCTAGCTTGAAAATCCGAAACCTTCTGGAATTTTCAACTCAATAGAACTTTTGACTGGGAGCTCCAAAAATGATGAAACCACATCCAGGAGACTCCCCTCACCTGCCTACACAACCTATTTTTGGATTAGCTCCAAAATCCAATTTTAAGTCGACCGGTCCGGCCGCCACCACCGCCGGTCCGATCAGTCCCACAAGCGATCGACCGCCCACCACCGGTCGGACGCTTTGTGGTCTCGACAAAGATAAAGCAAACCCAGCGCGAGATTTTGCAAACCAACAAAGCCATTGCCAATTGACTCATCATCATGGGATCGTGCACATATCCTCACGATATCCACAATCTCCCCCTTGATGAACACATTGGCAATTTCCAAGAAAATGTGGTTTTTCGAAATGAAAAGTAAAAATCGCCGTTTTCGCATAAAGGCACAACTTGGTCCATAAGCAAGAAAAAGCTTAGGAACCGACCAAGCTGGCTTCAGAATAGTGAAGGCAAGTGAGATAAGGCATTGAACGCACAAAAAGATTCAATTTCCAGAAAGTAGCCAAAAATCTCACTAAGGTCCATATGAAAGACAATAAGTTCTATTTGACCTTTGATCATTGTGAGTCTTCTTGAATTGCAATTCAAATCAGAAAAAGGCAATAAAACCCAGAGACTCAACTCACTATGATCACAAATTTTCAAAGGGTTCACAAATTTTTTTTTGTGTGTGTGTGTGTTCTTTTATGCATGAAACCTTATGTGAACCAAAAGCTCCTGTGAGGACCCCGGAATATTGGAGGTTTATACCAACTTAATAATCATACCAAAAGTAAAATTTTTAATCAAGAACAATCAAGTCTCAATTAAAAATAATACTAGAAGTATAATCATTAACAAGGTACAATTCCAATATTCGAGTTCCGGATATGCCTCTCATGTTAGCTCCGAGGATGAGCTGCTAACATAGACATATCCTTGCAACATGATATCACAAGCATACACGATTGAAATACAGTAATAAAAAAAATTTACAGCGGAAACATTAAGTAAATCTTAAATGAAAAAGGAAGTAATAAAATAAACTTCCCAGTGGAGCGCCACAACCCAAGGGCAACTTGACTGGGATTAAAGCCGAAGTACCAACGTAATCTGCGTCAACTTGAAATATTACCTAGGGCGTTCTTTACCGCAACAAGTGGAAAATTCCACTTTGAGTACGGAAGGTACTCAAGAAGACTTACACAAACTATTTAAAATAAAGTGTCTGAGAGGTCCTATACAAATGATTAGAATTTATAGATGCATAAGGTTAACAACAGGAAGGTTATAATGGTTAAATTTTGCAGAAAGCAATACATCTTAATCTACACTTGCTAGGTTTTAGTAAAGCAATTTAATAAATCAATTTGGATTAAAACAGTAAATAAATAAAAGTATGATCATAATTAGTATCAAATCAAGTGGCCACAACCACTAACAATAAATTGCATGACTCACTATCATGCCGAAATTAATAATTCCCAAAACCCAAATTAGAGCAAATTCTATACAGGTGACATCAATCCAAGCGTTGTCCGTAACCGTGGACACGGCTATTCGAATAGTTTTAACCTGCGAGGGTGTACATCTTTACCCACACGACTTAGTTAGCAGTAAGCCTCGGAATAATAGCACACTGCCTTTGGTATGCCGTCGGGTAAACTAAGATTTGGTATTTTCAACAAGTTGACACTATTGAGTTGGATAACCCATGTGGCCGATCCGCTTAAACAACGATCGATAGCATATATTCAGCCGAGGTTCACATGTTGTACAGGAATGCCGACCAGTCAATTAAATGCAAACTCGTGTTAGCCACACATATTACACATGATCGGGCCTGAAGAGTGCGTACATGCGATGTAACACATCTACGCCCTTACCCTTCTAAGAACATCGATATCGATATAAGATCCACATGGCATACGACACGGCCGAAGACTTAAGCATCTATGCCATATGAAATCAATACACATGTCCTTACTCTCCTGTATCCAACTCAATAATATTAACCCTTTACTTAACCAAGCAGCGCCCATACACTGCGTGTGGAAATGCTGTTGGGGCTTGAATTGGGCCGTCGAGTTCATCCTTAATCAACCTGGACAAGACATCCACGGTTCCCATTCTCGTGCACTAGGCACCATCACTAGCATCCACTTGTCGGATTTGAATTAAGTTTAACAACAAGATTTAGATTCATTTGATTTAAATAAATGAACAAAGAATCAACAAAAATAAAAATGTATTTGTTGTTCCCGGTTTGACAAGATAAGCACGCCAAACACTACCGTTCTATGGATGCATGGCTAAGCAAAATTGAAATTAAGTATTATATCACCACAAACTACCTTAGGTTGAGTGTATGATCATAATTAAGGTAAACCACAATTGTCAGGTTATAACTACCTATTGGCAGATCACAATTAATTGTTAAGAAAATTAGCATGCAACAGTATCACTGTGTTTTGTAAATCTACAGTTCAAAAATTGGGATCAACATGGTGCAAAGAGGATGCTTGCCTTATGGAATGTCCACTTGTTCACTCTCGGATGCGTTATTGTTTCCGTCGCACAATTCGTAATCTAAAAAGAAAATACAATAACGAATAAACACCGATAAAATTGAGAAATCCAAAATGCTCAAAAATGCATGATAAATACATATTAATGAGGTTATGATTCTAGATGCATTTAAGTATAGATTGTAGTTTAATAAAAATTCAATTTCTTATGGACTGGTTAAAGTTAATTCAATTTCTGGTGGAATTACAATGACTGACAATGCTTAGAGTTCAGGTGATGTTGTTTTCCTTAACAGGACACCTAGTACTCACAAACACTCTCTCCGGGTATTCTAGGTATACAACCACAATGACCCTACAGTCAAAATCAATCATCTAATATACTCTCTTCTTTCGGCAGACTTTGATGGTGATTGTGTGCACATCTATTATCTGCAGTCGCAGGGCTTGATTAATCTATATACACTACGCTTGATTTTATTTTCTAAGAGTCGATTTACTGAAATTTAATTGCGGACGACTAAAACTTAGATCGATTGCAATAATGATATGGTATTAATAATCCTTACTAAATAACGTCAACTTAAACAACTAAAACTATAGCCATTACTATATATTGAAATTTATTTACACTAATCCTTCAATTCTAATTTTTATTCAACCCTTAATCCCTAATATTTATTTTACCTAATCACAAATCCTCTATCTCTCTCTCTTTTTCTAACCCCTCTCGGCCGAAACCTCATCTTCTTTTCCTTATCTCTCTCGGCCGACTCTCTTCTTCCTTCCTGATCTCTCTGCCTCTCCGCTCATCTCTCTGCCGACGCCCACGCTCCCCTCTCTCCCTGGCAATTTATCTTCTCCTGCGCTCGGCCGCAGCGCCAGCCTCTCTCCTCCACAGGCTCTCCCTGCCTTGCTCCTCCTCGGCTCGGCCGCCTCTCGCTATGGCCCCTATCTCGCCTCCTCCCTCCGGCGGCCGGGAGGGACAGGCGCCGCCATCGTCGCCTCTCTGGCTCGACCTCCTCTCGGCCCTCCCGGCGGCCGGCTCTGGCTGCGCCCTCGGCTATCTCCTCCCAGTGCTGCTGGCCCCAAGCGCCGCCGCTCCCGAGTTCTCCTCCCTCGGCTCCCTCCGGCTCGGCTCCTAGCGCCACCTTCTTCTTTACAGCGCGCGAAGGCAGCGCCGCTGCTCCCTGTTCGATTTCCCCTCTACTCGCTCGGATCGGGTGTGCTCGGCCGGTGCTTGGCCTCCGCTCTCGGTCCTCTCCTGGTGCCCTAGCTCGGTTCTACTACCCAAGATGATTTACGCTTAATTGATTTTGCTAGGGTTGCTTTCTTTGCCGATTTGCTTGATGCTAAAGCTTCTATTAATTTGATGCATGCTCAAGTTGATAGCACAGGTGAATCGGCCAAAGGTGAAATTTCTTTGGGGTTTAGGTGTGGTGGGTTGATGGTGGAGGTGGGTGTTGGGTTCGGTTGCCAGAGGTAAGACCTCGGTGATCTCCCTCTCTACCCTACCCCTCTTGCTCTGTGATGATGATGAACCGAGAGCTATCTTGATTGTTCTCTTGATATCAGGTTGATTCTATTGAAATCGATGATTGATGATGTGCAAATGATGTGCATGATGATGGGTGCTGGGTTACCTCTGGATGATTTTAGAAATTTGGAAGAAGAGGGTTGCGATCTTTGGCTTTGTCTTTGGTGCTCCCCTCAGGGCCCTTCTGCTGGTGCTCCCCTCCTCCCGAGCTTCTGGCTCCACGATGCTTCTTTCCTCCTCTTGCTCCTCCCAGTCTGCTGCTTCTCTTTGGCTTGCCTTGGTGGTTGCGACATCAGTTGATGATGGTGATCTTGGCTTGGCTTGGCATGTTGATTTGCTCTGGACTTTGCTTTGGTTGTCTGCTCTTGATTGCCTTCGGTTCTTATACGAGAAGAAATGGAAATGTGGTTGGATGAGGGAATTGGTGCTGAAAAGGAATTGTGTTGCTTGCTCCCTCGGCTATGGGATGTGGTGGTGGGCTTGTGTGTGCCGGCTTTGCTTGGTTTCTGATGAGTTGAGAAATCTCTGAAGCAGGTTTGTCTTGTCCACAGTGCTTTCTTGCCTGCTCTTCTGCCGCCTTGTGGGGGTGGTGCTTTGACCGTAGTCTTGGTGGTGGTGCTTGGCTTGGGGAGGCAAATGAGTCATCATTGCAATTTGCAAATGAGGCTCATGCATTTGTGCTTATCGGATGGCTCCGGATATTTTTGGGTGGGGCATTTTGGTTCATTGGCTAACAATTCCTTATGCAATGGATTTGCGACAATTGAGGCAATTCAGTATACGTAGGTTTTGGATTTCTCTAAATGCCGAATGATGAGAACCTACGGAAATAAGACGGTGCCGATTTACTTAGGTTAGTCTAGGTATCCTGGGTAACCCGGTGCCGACTAATCTGGGTTAGCCTAGGTGACTTGAAAAGCCAAGATGCCGGTTAACCTAGGTTGGTATGGGTAGTCGCGATACTCAAGGTGCCGACTAATCTAGGTAGATCAGGGAACCGCAATGATTCCTATGGTATACTGACGGCAATTTATTTTGTTCTAACTCTATTATACTGCTTTTTGAATAACTAAAGGTCTTTTGATTGGTTGGCGGACTATGGAGCTGCAAATGGTATTTCGGATTGTGTCGAGGAAGATGGTTTGGCTGGACAACGATGGACGGGCAAGATTTCAAGGAAGGCTTTAGGCGACATGCAATGCAAGTTTTATTTTAATATTTTTGTAAATGATTCAAAGTTGTAAGACATAATATGATCTGATGTAAATAAATTCTTGTATTACTTGTATTGAAAATATTGTTATTTATGATAAACATTGTAAGTTTTTAATTAAATTATTTCTCAGAGAATTTCTTAAGTATTTATTGTTGTCTCTCTTTGGAGTTGTGATTGGAGTTACATATTAGACTTTGATTATGATAATTACAAATGCAATAATTTATGCAAATGCTTCAGAAATAACAAATATAATATAAAATGCATATAATTACTGTTTATTAAAATTGGGGCTGTTACAAACCTACCCCCTAAATGAATCTAGTCCCGAGATTAGGTGGTTCAGAAATTGGGAGCAAAGGCTATGGCGATCTAGCTAGGTTTGGGCCTAGGAACACACTTGATTTTTATTCACAACTGAACTCAAATCCGAATCATGTGAGGCTATCCTTCAGTTTTAGGTTCTAAACAGGAAAGCTTTGTTTAACCTTTCCTTTCTTGATTCGAAGGTACTTCAAACATGTCGAGCTTCACCTCTTCTTCCGGTAGGATAAAATCTACCAACTGTCTATGAGAGAAGAGGTTACCTAAAGAGAGGGTTCATAATGGTTGGTTAAATGGTAACCTAGTATAATATAGGAAGGTTGTATCTGAGACTTAGAAGACAAAGCGGGGTTCTTTGGTAGTCTCACTTAACCCTTGTTTTGCAAATTCTAATTGCCCGATTTGGAGAAAAATGCATTAGGTGAATGCATGCAGAGATGCAAAAATGCAATCAATTCCTTGAATAAATTTAGGGTTATTTAGTGAATGCAAGGACTCACATGCCTACTTACATGATTCTACCAAACTATAACCAACCAATTTTATTGAGATTGGGTGAGCAGAAGATTTAACAAATAATATGAACTCATACTACCATGATCTGGTCCTTAACAACCAAAATAATTTACTTCACCATTCGTTTTTAACTGCTACTGGTGAACAACTAGGGCTTGAAAAATTACTAAATTAGCTAGGTAAATTCAGGAGTATTGTTAGGATTCTAACATTGACAGAAGAATTCATTCTACACATCATGTTCAGATTTTGCTCGGTAAATCAATTCAAACAGAAAACAAGTCTTAGGGCTCAAACACTAATGAAATTAGGTTCAAAGATTACAGAAAACTTATGACAGGTTAGTTAGGTGATACTAAGCACTAGAGAACTGGGTACTAGTAGTTTAAACCTTCCTCTTAATTCTACATTTCAAAAATGGCTAGAACAGTTTTGCAAGGTATTCAAATTAATTCCTAAACAAAACAAATTCATTAATCTTTTGGGAAAAACATATTTGGGAAATACACACTACCATGTGCTCAAGTAAAATTCTCAAGATTATAGATTACCTAAGGACACTAGAGTACAGTTTCAGTTATCTAGGTCAAAATTACTCAATAACAAAGAATGACGTTTTACTATGACAAAGAGCATAGAATTACCGGTATAACCTACTCTGTCTTAATTACTCTTAATTGAATAAAAATAAACTATCATCAGCTCATGTTATGACATCTTCACTCATTAACAATTTAAAAGATAGTCATGTTGTTTAATTTTACAACAATCTAACATATCAAACTACACATCGATGACCTTCAAATTTTTAAGTTCAGACAAGGAATCTATATAAGCATGGCAAGTTGTTAAATTCTAATTTAGTTAACAATCATAAGCTAAAGCAAATTTCAATTTATATTGCTATAGACAGGTCATTTTCATGCTTCTAACTTCAATATGAAATACTAATCATGCATATTAATTTATAAAAATCCTTTTTAGTTATGATTCTTGCTAACAACCTGAATAATAAGATATGCTTAAATTAACATACCACTATATGCATGATCAAAGTGTAGGAATTATGGTGCCTAACACATATCTTGGGGTATTCTCTACCCCCCTTAAACATGATGATGCATAAGAAATTAAATGAGGAAAGAATGAGCATAAGATAAGTAAGCGGGCAACCCTGAAACAATAATTCCTATTATGGATGCATAATTCCAAAACCATGCAACTCAAAATCCAAATGGGTGTACTAAGGCTCAAGGCCAGTACAAGATTCAATTGAACCACAATTAGTTTTCCGATATAGTTGCCATACCTACTGCCTGTAGGTGATACGCAACTACTTGGAACAAAAGAAAGCAAATAATTATATTCCAAAATTCAGCGTCTACAATATAATTAGGGTGTATATATAATCTAACAATAATCCCTAAATTAATCCTAATCTTGCGGGAAGGCAACACCTTCTCGTCTTGCCACCATTGTCCTCACCAGTTGACTACTTAGCGTGTCTACTGTTAGAGAAAAGAGACGAACAACGGAGAAAATTTGCTTTGCACAAATCAAATGAATTATGAGATAAGAATTAGATGCTAGGATGGGTAAGAAAGAAAAGGATCATATTACTTACATTTTTGGCCCAAATTTTTGCTAGTTTTGAAAATACTTTTGCAAACCAAATTCCTAACATCGTCCATTGCTACGGCTTTAACCTACAGTCAACACAGCTCTGATACCAACGCTGTGAGGACCCCGGAATATTAGAGGTTTATACCAACTTAATAATCATACCAAAAGTAAAATTTTTAATCAAGAACAATCAAGTCTCAATTAAAAATAATACTAGAAGTATAATCATTAACAAGGTACAATTCCAATATTCGGGTTCGGATATGCCTCTCATGTTAGCTCGGGATGAGTCGCTAACATAGACATATCCTTGCAACATGATATCACAAGCATACGATTGAAATACATAATAAAAAAATTTACAGTGAAACATTAAGTAAATCTTAAATGAAAAGGAAGTAATAAAATAAACTTCCCGGTGGGCGCCACAACCCAAGGGCAACTTGAGTGGGATTAAAGCGAAGTACCAGCGTAGCTGCGTCAACTTGAAATATTACCTAGGGCGTTCTTTACCGCAACAAGTGGAAAATTCCACCGAGTGCGGAAGGTACTCAAAAAGACTTACACAAACTATTTAAAATAAAGTTATCCGAGAGGTCCTATACAAATGATTAGAATTTATAGATGCATAAGGTTAACAACGGGAAGGTTATAATGGTTAAATTTTGCGAAAGCAATACATCTTAATCTACACTTGCTAGGTTTTAGTAAAGCAATTTAATAAATCAATTTGGATTAAAGCAGTAAATAAATAAAAGTATGATCATAATTAGTATCAAATCAAGTGGCCACAACCACTAACAATAAATTGCATGACTCACTATCATGCGAAATTAATAATTCCCAAAACCCAAATTAGAGCAAATTCTATCTGGTGACATCAATCCAAGCGTTGTCGTAGCAGTGGACACGGCTATTCGAATAGTTTTAACCTGCGAGGGTGTACATCTTTACCCACGACTTAGTTGCCCGTAAGCCTCGGAATAATAGCACCTTGCCTTTGGTATGCGTAGGGTAAACTAAGATTTGGTATTTTCAACAAGTTGACACTATTGAGTTGGATAACCCATGTGGCCGATCCCGCTTAAACAACGATCGATAGCATATATTCAGCAAGAGGTTCACATGTTGTATGCAGGGAATGCCGACCAGTCAATTAAATGCAAACTCGTGTTAGCCACACATATTACACGCGATCGGGCCACGAAGGTGCGTACATGCGATGTAACACATCTACGCCCTTACCCTTCTAAGAACATCGATATCGATATAAGATCCACATGGCATACGACACGGCCGAAGACTTAAGCATCTATGCCATATGAAATCAATACACATGTCCTTACTCTCCGTATCCAACTCAATAATATTAACCCTTTACTTAACCAAGCAGCGCCCATACACTGCGTGTGGAAATGCTGTTGGGGCTTGAATTGGGCCGTCGAGTTCGATCCTTAATCAACCGGACAAGACATCCACGGTTCCCATTCTCGTGCACTAGGCACCATCACTAGCATCCACTTGTCGATTTGAATTAAGTTTAACAACAAGATTTAGATTCATTTGATTTAAATAAATGAACAAAGAATCAACAAAAATAAAAATATATTTGTTGTTCCCAGGTTTGACAAGATAAGCACGCCAAACACTACCGTTCTATGGTGCATGGCTAAGCAAAATTGAAATTAAGTATTATATCACCACAAACTACCTTAGGTTGAGTGTATGATCATAATTAAGGTAAACCACAATTGTCGAGTTATAACTACCTATTGGCGGATCACAATTAATTGTTAAGAAAATTAGCATGCAACAGTATCAACGTGTTTTGTAAATCTGATTCAAAAATTGGGATCAACATGGTGCAAAGAGGATGCTTGCCTTATGGAATGTCCACTTGTTCACTCTCGGATGCGTTATTGTTTCCGTCGCACAATTCGTAATCTAAAAGAAAATACAATAACGAATAAACACCGATAAAATTGAGAAATCCAAAATGCTCAAAATGCATGATAAATACATATTAATGAGGTTATGATTCTAGATGCATTTAAGTATAGATTGTAGTTTAATAAAAATTCAATTTCTTATGGGTGGTTAAAGTTAATTCAATTTACGGTGGAATTACAATGACTGACAATGCTTAGAGTTCAGGTGATGTTGTTTTCCTTAACAGGACACCTAGTACTCACAAACACTCTCTCCGGGTATTCTAGGTATACAACCACAATGACCCTACAGTCAAAATCAATCATCTAATATACTCTCTTCTTTCGGCAGACTTTGATGGTGATTGTGTGCACATCTATTATCTGCAGTCGCAGGGCTTGATTAATCTATATACACTACGCTTGATTTTATTTTCTAAGAGTCGATTCTTGAAATTTAATTGCGGACGACTAAAACTTAGATCGATTGCAATAATGATATGGTATTAATAATCCTTACTAAATAACGTCAACTTAAACAACTAAAACTATAGCCATTACTATATATTGAAATTTATTTACACTAATCCTTCAATTCTAATTTTTATTCAACCCTTAATCCCTAATATTTATTTTTACCCTAATCACAAATCCCTCTATCTCTCTCTCTTTTCTAACCCCTCTCGTGAAACCTCATCTTCTTTTCCTTATCTCTCTCGTGAGCTCTCTTCTTCCTTCTGATCTCTCTGCCTCTCGCTCATCTCTCTGCGGACGCCCACGCTCCCTCTCTCCTGGCGATTTATCTTCTCTGCGCTCGGCCGCAGCGCGCACTCTCTCTCCACAGGCTCTCCCTGCTTGCTGCTCCTCCTGGCTCGGCCGCCTCTCGCTATGGCCCCTATCTCGCCTCCTCCTCCCGCGGCCGGAAGGGCAGCGCCGCCATCGTCGCCTCTCTGGCTCGACCTCCTCTCGGCCCTCCCGACGGCCCGGCTCTGGCTGCGCCCTCGGCTATCTCCTCCCAGTGGCTGCCCCCCGCCGCCGCCCTCGAGTTCTCCTCCCCTCGGCTCCCTCCGGCTCGGCTCCTAGCGCCACCTTCTTCTTTACAGCGCGCCGAAGGCCAGCCTTGCTTGCTCGGTTCGATTTCCCTCTACTCGCTCGGATCGGGTGTGCTCGGCCGGTGCTTGGCCTCCCGCTCTCGGTCCTCTCCCCAGTGCCCTAGCTCGGTTCTACTACCCAAGATGATTTACGCTTAATTGATTTTGCTAGGGTTGCTTTCTTTGCCGATTTGGTTGATGCTAAAGCTTCTATTAATTTGATGCATGCTCAAGTTGATAGCACAGGTGAATCGGCCAAAATTTGAGGCTCTTTGGGGTTTGGTGTGGGTGGGTTGATGGTGGAGGTGGGTGTTGGGTTCGGTTGCCACTGAGGTAAGACCTCAGCTGATCTCCCTCTCTACCCTACCCCTACTGCTCTGTGATGATGATGAACTGAGAGCTATACTGATTGTTCTACTGATATCTGGGTTGATTCTATTGAAATCTGATGATTGATGATGTGCAAATGATGTGCATGATGATGGGTACTAGGGTTACCTCTGGATGATTTTAGAAATTTGGAAGAAGAGGTTGCATTCTTGGCTTTGTCTTTGGTGCTCCCCTCTGGGGCCCTTCTGCTGGTGCTCCCCTCCTCCTGAGCTTCCTGGCTCCCTGATGCTTCTTTCCTCCTCTTGCTCCTCCTGGCTGCTGCTTCTTTCTTGCTTGCCTTGGTGGTTCGACATCAGTTGATGATGGTGATCTTTGGCTTGGCTTGGCATGTTGATTTGCTCTGGACTTTGCTTTGGTTGTCTGCTCTTGATTGCCTTGGTTCTTGCTACGAGAAGAAATGGAAATGGGGTTGGTGAGGAATTGGGCTCTTGAAAGGAATTGTGTTGCTTGCTCCCTCTGGCTATGGGATGTGGTGGTTTGGGCTTGTGTGTCTGGCTTCTTTGGTTTCTGATGAGTTGAGAAATCTCTGAAAGCAGGTGTCTTGTCCACAGTGCTTTCTTGGCCTGCTCTTCTTTGCCTTGGTGGTGGTGGTGCTTTGATTAGTCTTTGTGGTGGTGCTTGGCTTGGGAGGCAAATGGTGTCATTGCAATTTGCAAATGAGGCTCATGCATTTGTGCTTATCGGATGGCTCCGGATATTTTTGGGTGGGGCATTTTGGTTCATTGGCTAACAATTCCTTATGCAATGGATTTGCGACAATTGAGGCAATTCGATATCGTAGGTTTTGGATTTCTCTAAATGCGAATGATGAGAACCTACGGAAATAAGGCGGTCTTGATTTACTTAGGTTAGTCTAGGTATCTGGGTAACCGGTGCTTGACTAATGCAGGTTAGCCTAGGTGACTTGAAAAGCCAAGATCTTGGTTAACCTAGGTTGGTATGGGTAGTCGCGATACTCAAGGTGCTTGACTAATCTAGGTAGATCGGGGAACCGCAATGATTCCTATGGTATACTGACGGCAATTTATTTTGTTCTAACTCTATTATACTGCTTTTTGAATAACTAAAGGTCTTTTGATTGGTTGGCGGACTATGGAGCTGCAAATGGTATTTCGGATTGTGTCGAGGAAGATGGTTTGGCTGGACAACGACGGACGGGCAAGATTTCAAGGAAGGCTTTAGGCGACATGCAATGCAAGTTTTATTTTAATATTTTTGTAAATGATTCAAAGTTGTAAGACATAATATGATCTGATGTAAATAAATTCTTGTGTTACTTGTATTGAAAATATTGTTATTTATGATAAACATTGTAAGTTTTTAATTAAATTATTTCTCAGAGAATTTCTTAAGTATTTATTGTTGTCTCTCTTTGGAGTTGTGATTGGAGTTACATATTAGACTTTGATTATGATAATTACAAATGCAATAATTTATGCAAATGCTTCAGAAATAACAAATATAATATAAAATGCATATAATTACTGTTTATTAAAATTGGGGCTGTTACAGCTCCAAAGCAGCATTTTCTTCAATCCTTCTCCCCCTTTGACAATGAATTCATCAAGATGCATGAGAGAAGAACGAGCATGAAGAAATGACTTTATTTGAAATTTAGCAAAAGGAGCCATGACCATTATCTATGTAGACAGTACAAGACATATACCAAGCCATATAAAGAGTAGAAGCTATATTCAATCATGGCAAAAACATGTCTTTAAAGCTAAAACCGGATAGCGACAATCGAGATTAACAGAATTAAAATCATGAAAGGTTGCTCAATGTCAAAGTTTCACTAAAAGCAACCAATAATGAGTCAAGCCATGTCTATAAGCAAAAAGAGACTCAAAACAAGAACTGAGGCATTTTGAGCATCAAGAGTATTCTTTTGAAGCAAAACTCAAGCACTTAGCATTTTGAGCATTTTCCTAGAAGGAATTTTTTTCTTGTGCTAGATCTCAAGCCTTGCGCGACCATCTCAAGCGATAAGCTTAAAAGAGTGGTCTAGGTCATCCAAAACTCCCCACGAGTTCATGCCTAGTGCAATGGCAAGCCGTCTCATGAGAAAGGATTGGTGAGATCGTTTTTCGCACGAGAAAATCTCATTTTCATTTGCTTGACTTAAGAAGATAAAAGCTCATTTTCATCTCAAAATAAGTTCAAGACTCAAATCGACCTATTTGACATGGCAGGAATCATAAAAGGATCACTAGAGCAAAACTAGTCACAAGATCCAACAAGACATGATTCGATTCAATTTGCTCACAGATACAAAGCTAGCAAGGCAAAAGCTAAGCCAAACACGAAGAGCCATAAAAGAAGTCTAGCGACTATCACTTGATATGACAAGGTATAGAGTATGAAATCAAGCCATACAAGGATAATACTCAAGGCTCCACAATTTTTATTATGCAATGCACGACATTTGAAATAAAAATGCATTATGATACAATGAGTGCAAAAAGAAGCAAAATTCCCTCAAAACATCCATGCCTCAGTACTGGGATTTGAGATAAAGGATCAGGTGTCGATCTTGAGATGAGCGAGGCACAGGAATAGCAAAAGAAGCGAGAAAAGGATTAGGCACAAAATCATAAGAATGCCCATGAGCACCACCGGGACCTCTCCAAAACGATCTACCAAAAGACCGATACTCCCCCTGTCTAGGTGCTACCCGTGGTCTATCCTCACGATATCTAGGACCAACCTGCTGCCTGGACCCACCAAAAGAGTCAACAAAATTCTCTCTGAACCTAGGCCTATATGTGAGTGCATTGAATAGGTGCCCGGCTCTAGAGACTACAATTGAAGAAGAGACTCCTCTAATGGATCTCAAGGTGCTCATCCTCTCTTTCCTCTCAATTTTTGCTCTCCTAAGCAAAACTCAACCGTGTGGCCCTCTTTCTTGCGGAAGGTGCAATGGTACTTGACCTTTTGAGGGTCCGTCTTGGTGAGACGAAGCACCATTCTTGCTAGAAAGAGATTGAGCGGAACCTACAACTTTAGGAACAACCTTTGAAGTCAAAGAAGGTTCTTGCTCAACCAAACCACTTTTCACAACTCTAGCAATCTTTGGTGGAAGATTCTTGGAAAGCTCTAGGGACTTAAAACCTAGGCCTTTGTTTTCACACTCACCTTGGATTGATCTAGAATCAAGTTGAGCTTCTTTTTCCCACAAGAAAACTTCTCAAGAGTCATTTTGAGGTAATCGTTCTCTTTGCCAAAACTCCACAATTGGAGCATTTTTAGAAACGATTTCCTCAACATGTTTGCTCTTAAGAAGATCCACTTCCACTTTAAGAGCTTCACAAGACACACAATAGGACTCTCAATCCTATTCAATTGCTCCTTAAATTTGACTCTAAAGCCTCTTGTATCCTACCAATAGCAATATCAATTTCACATGCAACATATCGGAGGAAGAATCAATGACTTTCTTGGAAGCGATAGAGACATGGATCTTTCAATTTTAGCTTTCTCTTCAAGAGTCTTGTTTAAAGCTTCAATCTCAATTGTAAGCTTAGGAAATTTTCACAAGAGGCAATTCTAGAATAAGCAACCATTTCAGTCATCTCTTGCATTTTAATTGATTATTCTTACAATGAGAACAAGTGTGACTAGCATCAAATTTTGCAATTCTTTTAAAGAGCTATCCGTTTCAATTCTAGCAAAGCACGCAGTTTGAGCAATTTAATGGAATAGCTTCTAAGCGATCACATCAAGCGGAATGACATTCATGCAAGCGAGAACTAGACTTGAGAGATTCTAGTTCGGAAAGAGCATTTTCAATTGTTCTTCAACGGAGGAATGAGCATTATTCAAGCTTGACAATTCATTAAGCAAGCTAGAGCATGAATCACGAAATTCATCGAGTTAATGGATTTGAGCCTAACCACTTCTAGGTTCAAATTATCAATCATAGTATCTGTTTCTTGATCACTTTAGCTTGCTTATGCAATTTTTGTTCAGCAAGCACTAAAGCCCTTTTCATGTCGGGAAGTGAAGGGCATACCTCATCGGGATCACTAAAGGATCCTCATTTGTTGGAGAAGTCATTTGTCGTGGTTTGTTCTTAGCCATAAAGCACATGCCAGTGAAATCACATGCCTTCTTCTTGCCACGGGAGTCACTCTTGTCGTCCTCCGACTCCGAGTCCACATCTTCCATGCTCACATCCTCTAGAGCTTCAAGGACTCGGTGACAAACTTGCGATAGTTTGTCTTCTTGGACTTAGCATCCTCGCTTGCAGGATGCCTTTGTGACTCCTTCTCCTCCTTGCCCCTCGGCTTGGGGCATCTAGAGCGAATGTGGTTGGGCTCACCACACTCGAAGCAGTGTGAGTCCACCTCTCCTCCTACTCCTCACATTGTTGTAGGCTCTCGTGAATTTTGTGGATAGGAGGGCTAAATCATCTTCGGTAGTCTCTCAAGTTGCTCATCGCTCAAAGAATGCAAAGCGGACAAAGAAAATCGGATGAGCTAACATTAAAGGAATCGACATATCGCCCTCAGTTTTGTCAACCACTAAAGCCATCGGCTCACATGCGTGGGAGAGGCGAGATAAAATCAATCTCATGCGTCTTCAACCTCGAGTAAAGCTTATCCATGGTAAGCTCACTCATGTGATGTTGTCATTGATGGCGATGATCTTCATTCCCAGGACCTTCACATCCAAAGCACCCAAAAGTGGCGTGCATTTTGGACTCGAAAATACAAGATCAACAAATAGCGGAGATCATGAAGAATTTTAGAAAATCTCCCCACGACTCATCTAAAGATTCACGAGTCTTTGCTCGATCTTGGAGTATGCTTTCTTAAGTGGTTACATCTCACTTCCTTGATCGCGATGGACCCTTCGTGATAGTCACAAAGAGTCGCGGATCTCATGAGCGACGACAAATGAGCGACACGCTCAAACTCCGATCGACTAAGGCCTTGAATCAAAAATTCCGAGCCTGCTGTTGTTCTCCACATCAGGTGATCAAATTGTCATCGGTGTACACGACATAAGGGTTTTTCACCTTAAGCCAAATTGCGTGCCCTTGAGCCTCGATGTAGGCCTCCATTCGGGCCTTCAATATGCAAAATCAACTCCATCAAAAAATGTGGCACGATTGAATATCGCTCGATCGCCATGGCTCCAAAGACCGGTTAAGATCTATGAGAAGAGCTAACCAGCTCTGATACCACTTGTAGGACCGGAAAGGCGACTGAGGGGGGGTGAATAGGCGCTTTCAAAACTCTCTCGCCTAAATCAAATTCAACACGAACTTCACTCCTTTAGCTATGAAAGCTAAGAAGATCGAGTAAGCACACAATGAAGCCTTGTGCTTTGGTCGATAACCCCCGACAACCACACGACACAAATGTGGAGACTTAAACTCAAAGGGTTGATCTGGGCACAGGCGGTCGGACCGGTTACCAAGGGCGGTCTTGTAACACCCTGTCTATTCGGAAGACAAGATGTCACCTAACAGGACAACCTACTATTCAATTCATAAGATTAACATCGCATTCACTGCTAAAGAAACGATTAACCATGAAAACAATCTATGGTTTAAACACAGTTCATCTATAAATTTAAACGAGAATTAACCAAAACGATAATAATGAACCTCCAAGTGAAAATTATTGCAGTCCATTACATTATAAATAAAACTGAAGAGATGTAAATAGGAATTTAACGAATGATTATTTTATTCATGTGCAAGGAACGTGCTGGACTACACCCTCCCGCTAGCAACCGTTTCACTGGAATTCACCTAAAAATAAATAAAAGCAAGAGTGAGTCGAAACTCAGCAAGTACAACATATACATTCACATAGGACACTGAATTGAAACAATCTACCAAGTACATCATTTACTTCATGAATCTAAGAAAGCATGGTATGAATGAATGAATGCATTGAAGGAGAATGGACTTTCCACATGTTTATACCGGTATAACTAGTGACACACCCGTCGGTGTTCACTTAAGCCCGCTCTTAACCAAGAGCGGGGATCCAAGTCCGTATGAAGAAACATACGGAATGTCCGAAACTGCCTACATTGGAATGGTAGGTCTTACATGCCCATATTAGAATTAATGGGACTTAAACAAGTTTCCACTCCCGTGGACAGCAACTGAATGATGTATGCATGAAATGAAAAAAACATAACCTGGCATTCAACTCAATGTATCATCGAATAAGGTATTGAACTCTACCACATCACACTCAAATCACATGAATATTCATAATTTACCAAGTTAACATGAAATCAATGAATTCACATGAATTAAACATTTGCACTTGCCTTCCGTGTGGTGACGTGTTGTGAAACAACGAAGGTGTTCTTCCACCCACCGTCTCACCGCCTACACAAGTATTACCACGTATTACGGATAATCGAATATGGCACAGCTACAAGTGTACTACGATGCTCTCTAATCAACCCACTCATCCCAAGGGTTCAATTTGACATCTACACCAAAAGTCCAGATTATCGTTCTACGGGCAGTTGCACAAGAAAATTCGCCATTAATTATCTGTAACTCTAAACGACCTGAAACCAGTGCTCACTGATTCTTAACTGATCAGGCTACAAAACCTTAGTTGGCGGAATCTTCTGATTCGGCCAAAACAGAGGGGTAATTGACTGCTAAACCTAACCCATCTACGTCAGTCCAGAAAACAGATCAGCAGTAAAGAAAATAGTGTAACCTTTAGCCTACTGATCCAAATGGGATGATCTTTATCAACTTGGAAAGATAATTGCAAGATCTACAATAACTTAGTTGGGGGAGTCTTCTGATTCGGCCTCTATTTGGAACAAAAACGAGGGACAAAACTACTGACCACAGATTTCAGACAGATTGGACAGTTCGTATTCAAAAATTCATATCTCCTAAACTACTGGTCGGATTTTGCTCATCTTGGTGCCAAAAGAAAGCTAACGAAACCAGAAACAAATCTCTAGAAGGGCAAAACCCCAAATTCGGCCTCTAAAGTACTGTAACAAGCCGCGCAACATTCTGATCAATTCTGTAAATTCTGGAACTCTAAACCGACGTGACTCAAATGATCTCTACCGCAACAAAACTTGATCAAACAAATAACCGGGGTGCTCGTTACCCTTGAAGACCCGTAGCACGACGAAGAACCACTCCCCGCTGGTCTCCCTTCTTCTTCCTTGGCCGGCCACACCACAGCGACCAACCGGCGATGAAACGACCCGCCGGAAGACAGATCGGAGGAGGAGCGCCCGGGGATCTTGGAGACCAACTTCGGGAGCACCAATGGCCGGCGATCGGGGGAGGAGGCGGCGCCCAAACCAGGGAGGAGGCGCCGGCCTATGGAGGTGGAGAGGGAGGGTGGCGGCTAGGTGGGGAAAGATGGCCTATTAGGGTTGGGGGAAGTGGTGCCCCCCCCCCTTTTATATGGCCGGCCTCCTAGTGGGCCGGCCGGCCCCCCTCCCTTGGCCCAGGTTAGCGGCAAACTCTGATAATCCCCCTGCTGACTGGAAAATTCTGAAAAAAACTAAGTCTTTCTCTCCCTCCGACTTCCCTCTTTTACCGAATGCGATTCCGGAGAAATTTGAATTTCGTATTCGAATAAATTCCAAACTATCTGAACTAGCGGAATTTATGAGGTATTACAGTCCGACCAAGCAACTAGTCAAGCGGTCGGACGGTGGACAGCGAGTTCGACCCGGATCTGACAATGCGAATATCTGGCGGTCGGACCGCCGTTACAAGACCGTCGGACCGGTTGATCGATCTTGAAAAATCCACCCCAAATCCAAAACGAAATTTGATCCAACTTTTGATTCAACCAATGAAACTTGACCAAATTTGAGCACACCTCCCTAATGATATTGGAGACCTATTTCTAGCGGCGATCCTTGGATCCACTTGCGAAACAAACTCTCAAGGATTAAACAAAGAAGTGCACAAACCTAGAAGTATGAAAAACTTTGATTCAAGACTTGCTTGTGGGTGTTGATGGTCTAGATGATCCTAGGAGTACTCCCACACATCAAAGCAAGACACAAAGGGTCAAAAGACCAAGTTTGAACACTTGAATCAAGGAAGCATAAAATTCATTCAAATGAGAGAAGAACACAAAGAGGAGACAAATGATCTCACAAGCAAGCATCACAAGATTGATTGATCTCACAAGATGCTTACAAAGCCACTCCAACAAGGAGGACAAGAGCTCACCCAATGAGCATACAATCTCTCCCTCTCTTCCTCTCCAAACCCTAACCCTAGAAAAGCAAGGGAAGAAACCAAATGAATACCTCTAGGGTTTTCCTTCTCCCCCTTTCCTATTTATACTAGAGAGGACTAGAGTTTCACATTTGGGGCCCACTCACATGGGACCCACACACTATCTGTTGAAGCAATTGCACCTTCACCACGTGTAGGTTGATCGGCGGTTCTCATCGGCGCCAAGCCTCTCTTGTCGAATCCCATCGGAACCTCCCGAGACTCGCACCGATATCCGCGCCGCTGATCCAACCGGTATGTCGAACCACCCGTTCGATCCGTCTTGCCGATACTGCACTGCTTGAGTCACACGACCTCACGGTATCCACGATCGTTACGGACCTCGGCTCTCCAAGCGTAGTCCCAATCCACTCACCGTTGGCGTCGTCGACACAAAGCCACCGCGCGACAATTGACAAACAAACCGTTTCCGGAACAAGTTCTTCACAACTTGACCCACGTTAGTTCCACAATGCAATATGCAACAATAAAGCATTGATAACTAAACATTAAACACCATCAACATGCATCAATGCGAACTTGGCTTACCTCCAAGCCATTGCCGGGTCTGACCGCCCCACGGGCGGTCCGCCGATATCGAGCGATCGGACCGCTCCCAGCAACGGCGGTCGGACGGTCAAAACAACCAAAAATCTAGCTTGAAAATCGAAACCTTACGGAATTTTCAACTCAATAGAACTTTTGTTGGGAGCTCCAAAATGATGAAACCACATCCGGAGACTCCCTCACCGCCTACACAACCTATTTTGGATTAGCTCAAAATCCAATTTTAGGTCGAGCCGTCCGACCGGCCACCACCGCCGGTCCGGCCAGTCCCACGGCGATCGACCGCCCACACCACCGGTCGGACCGCTTTGTGGTGCGGCGGCATAACAAACCCAGCGAGATTTTGCAAACCAACAAAGCCATTGCCAATTGACTCATCATCCTGGGATCGTGCACATATCCTCACGATATCCACAAACTGTAAGAAACTACAACCAAGAAACCAGATACAAGCTCGAGAAAGACAACAAATTCATCAACGGGCTCATGCTCAACACAGAACTTATGGAACAGGGGTAAGAACTTCTCTAATTTCATACCACGAGCGTGGTGTAGCTTTGGCAAAACCGGGACAACAACCACGAACTCAACTGCTCAACATCCGCTACCAATACGCATAACCAATGTATTCAATTATGAATATATATAGGATCATCTCAAGACAATCATAGAATAAAGTTATAAATATAGGATATCACATCATATCATAGATTAACACATCATAGCACAAAATAATACAACAACGACTCATTAATCGAGTCACAACAAATGAAATGCGAAAGCAACAGTTTACCCAACTCTTTCCTAGTGTGCACAGTGTGTCAATTTAATATGTTTTAATGAACCACAGACCTAAAGCCCGCTCTGATACCAACTGTAACAACCTGGCTATTCGGAAGCCAAGATGCTACCTAAAGAACTATCTTACAACCAAACTGCAGAAGATTTTAGACTGTAACTCCTCTAAGTACATATAGAGACCAACTTTAATAGAATCAAGGCAGGAATAAAGACTGAATTCATCAGAACATAATCAAGGAATGATTAAAATGAACCACTAGCATCATTTGACAGGACAGCATACCATGGAGAGAAATATCATGCAGTAGTAATCTTATTTATTACTATTCCTCGATTAACAAATGAAAGACATAATCGACATTATCAAGGAAAGTAAATTATGGTGAACTGCGTGAAATGTGCTTGCCTACTCCCTCCCAACAGAGTCATCATCAACGATCACCTAAACAAATACATAAAACAAGAATGAGTCGAAACTCAGCAAGTACAGTAAACAATTGAACGTACAAGGTTAGGAATAAGTCTATCTCAATACGAAATCTGAACTTATCTAAGAACACTTATGAGTATGAATGGAATGAATGGATGCATTGAAGGGAAAGGACTACACACATGCTCATACAGGTATAGCGAGTGACACACCCGTTGGTGCTCACTTAAGCCCGTACTTAACAAAGTCCAGGGATCCAATCACCGTATGAAGAACGTTTCATACGGGTGTCCAAAATTGCCCATATTAGAATGGTGGGTCTTACATGCCAATACTGGAATTGATGGGTCTTAACAATTCCACTCCCGTGGACCATGCAAGAATGAAATGACTATATGCCATGAGTGTCACCTTTTTCATTCACATGGATTATCAACTAAGAACGAATAAATATCATGAAGTTTGAATCATGGATCATAGAAATAACATCACATCAAAAACATTCAACTGTAAAGTATGAAGTATGAACGTGGATCATAGAAGTTACATCGCATCAAAAACATTCAATAGTAATCATCATGTCTTTACACATTGTACTTGCCTTCCGCGATGTGACGCACTAGGAGGCAACGAAGGTGTTTCTCCACTCACTGCCCCACCGCCTACACAAATAATTAATCGAAATAAGACTAACAAGACATGACGTGCTATACACATTTGACCAAAACCTTCTAACTAACCAAACATAAACAAGGGCTCAAAATGACGTCCTAAGTAATCAGCCTAATTTCAGCTCTTCTGATCAGCAGTACGAGAAAAATCGTAATTAAATATCTGTAACTCATAATGACTTGAAACCAGTGGTCAGATACTCTTAACGCACCACGCTACGAAACTCTAGTTGGTGGGGTTCTTTGATTCGGCTAAACCAGTGGCCTAAACAACAGTTGAAAACAACTGACAGATATATGTCCAGAATGCAAAACACTAGCAATTAAAATGATGTAACTTTCAAACTACTGATCTAATTGAGGTGATCTTTTTCAACTTGGAAATATAATTTAAAGGGATACAATAACCTATTTGGGTGGAGGTTCTGAATCTGACTCTAAGTAGATCAAAACCGAGGAACAAACCGACAGTCCCCAGATCCAACACAGACAGAGCAGCTTGCGGTTAAAAATTCATATCTCCCTAACCGTAAGGCAAAATCTCGTGATCTTGGTGAAAAAAGAAAGCTAAAGACCTGGGGAACAAAACTCTAGAAGACGAAAACCCGAGATTCGGCATCTAAAGGGTCGAAACTGGCCGCGCAAGGTGACAGATGTGTTCTGGAATTTCCAGAACAGGAACCGATTTAGATCTAATCAACTATTAAGCAATCAAATCGAATCAAACTACGACTTGGATCATTTGTTACCCTTGAAGACCTGCAGGGAGACATGGATCCACCTCCCAAATATCTTCCCCCTTTTCTCCTCCGTTCCTTCTCCAATGGCCGGCCACCACGGGGACGACGGAGGACCGGAGACGCCGGCGGAAGGAGGTGACTTCGGGGATCACCGGGGGCAGCAACCGGGGGAGGAGGAGACGCCGGGGAGGAGAGGAGGCACCAGATCTGGAAGAGGAGGGGATGGGGGTGGCGGCCACAAGGGGGAAAGAGGAGGGGATGCGGGGAGGCGGCTAGGGTTGGGGCGCCTCCCCCCTCCCCTTGGCCGGCCCCCCTCTTGGGCCGCCTTGTCGTATTTTTGTGAAAAACCCCTTTCTCCACAATAAAAATCTAATTCTTTAAATTCTTTTCTGTCCCCGACTTCTTTTAAAATCTCCCGATTTGAATCCGGGTATTACACTAAGAGTCATTGGTTTGCACCAAGATATTACCCAACCTGATAACTCCTACCCTACCAAATAATGCTTTTAAATAGAACCTCTTAGATAAAGTATGACAACACATCACTAAAGGGTTTTAACATTCTCCTTATTATAAGAAAGGCATAAAATTTCAACCCTCCAGTTAACCCAAAAGAAATATACAAGGTCAATGCACACTTAATAAAGAACTTGCAAAAGAAATATTCCATTGCCTGAAATTCCAAGCGAACAAATGAGTTAAATTTTCCAACAGGGGTAAAACAGAACTTCCGTGAAAAGTTAAATTTGCAATTTAACTACGCTCACGTGGACCAGAAATATCATAATAATCGAAAGAACAATAATTGTTTCAAAGAACAATCAGAGACCTCCTGGAGCTTGCCCACTTCATTATAGCCCCCCCATTCAAAAGAAATTCATGAACTGCAAGAAACTACAACCAGAAAACTAGATACAAGCTCGAGAAAGACAACAAATTCATCAACGAGCTCATGCTCAACATAGAACTATGAAAAGGGGTAAATAATTCTCTATTTTCATACAACGAACAGTGGTGTAGCCTGGCAAAACCCAGGACAACAACCACGAACTCAACTTCTCAACGTCCGCTACCAATACGCATAGCCAAGATAATCAATTATGAATATAAGGTCATCTCATAATAATCATAGAGTATATTCATAGGTATAGTCGATCATAGCAGATCATAGACAAACAACAATATGATAGTACAGAAACAATTCGATTCAATACAACATAATGAATCACATCACTAGAAATGCGGATGCAATGGATTTCTCAAATCCCACCTACTGTGCACAGTGTGTCATTTTAATAACTTAATTACCACGGACCTAAAACCCGCTCTGATACCAACTGTAACACCCTGTCTATTCGGAAGTGAAGAGGTTACCTAAAGAGCTAACATACAACCACATTGCGAAATAATTTAAACTGTAACTCCTCTAAGTACATAAAGAGACCAACTTTAGTAGTAGCACGGCAGGAATAAAGACTGAACTCATCTGAGTATAATCAGGGAGTAATTAAAACAAACCACTAGCACCAATTAACTAAACATAACTGTAACACCCTGGCTATTCGGAAGCCAAGATGTCTCCTAAAAGAACTAATAAATACTAAGTATGTACAACAATGTCGGGTTAAAGAAGCTTAAATAAACAAATTCCATAAGGATCAACGATAAACGATAACAGTTTCATGAGAAGGAATAGAAACATTCATAATAAAACGTACGATGGGCGATACCAAAATTGGATTATTACAATTTGAAAATTTATCAAATAGTTGACATGAATGAAAGGTAACAATATTATTTCTGGTTTGATAAAGGCGATGTGCAGCGTGCTGGACTACCCCTCAAAAAGGTCTTGCCTTACTCCTCATTTACCTAAATAAAAGACACAAAGCAAGTATGAGCCAGAGACTCAGCAAGTACTTTAACAGACGACTGAAACATTAAGCGAACAAAGCAAATCACAATCTGCTTATGAAAAACATCTCTGAACATATATGGATATGATTGGAATGGAATAATGCAATGAAGAAATGGACTGCTCACAACTTATAACGGTATAGTGAGTGACACACCCGTCGGTGTTCACTTAAGCCCGTACTTAACAAAGTACGGGGACCTCAAATACCATATGAAGAACATTTCATACGGGTGTCCAACATTTCCCACATTAGAATGGTGGGTCTTACGTGCCCATTCTGGAATTGATGGGGCTTACAAATTTCCACTCCCGTGGTTCATTTGAATCGATGCATGAACATAATGCATTTTCATGAAATGAATGTCTATCACACATCAGTAGAGAGTAACACATGGCATACAAACAAACTCATGAAAACAAGTCTAGTGGTACAATCACAAGCAATAACGTCATTGAATAATAATGGACAAGGTACTTGCCTTCCGCGCTGTGACGTGTTAGGAGGCAACGACGGTGTTTCTCCACTCACTGCCCCACCGCCTACACAAATAATTAATTGAAATAAGACTAACAAGACATGACGTGGTACAAGCATTTTACCAAAACCCTCTAACTAACCAAACATACTCAATGACTCAAAATGACGTCCTAACCAATAAGCCCAATTTCAGCCCTTCTGATCCGCAGTACGAGAAAAATCGTAAATAAATATCTGTGACTCATAATGACTTCAAACTAGTGCTCAAATACTCTTAACGCACCAGGCTAGGAAACACTAGTTGGTGGGGTTCTTTGATTCGGCCAAACCAGTGGCCTAACCAACAGTTGAAAGCAACTGACAGACATCTGTCCAGATTGCAGATTGGTAGCAAAGAAATAATGTAACTTTCAATCTACTGATCCAATTGAGGTGATCTTTATCAACTTGGAAAGATAATTTAAAGGGCTACAATAACCTATTTGGGTGGAGGTTCTTAATCTGACACTAAATAGATCAAAACCGAGAAACAAACCGACAGTCCACAGATCCAAGACAGACAGAGCAGCGTGCGGTTAAAACTTCATATCTCCCAAACCGTAAAGTGGAATCTCATGATCTTAGTTGCAAAAGAAAGCTAACGACATGAGAAACAAAACTCTAGAAGACGAAAACCCAAGATTCGACCTCTACTGGGGCGAAACTGGCCGCGCAAGGTGACGGATGTGTTCTGGAATTTCCAGAACAGGAACCGATTTAAATCTAATAAACCAATATGCAATCAAATCGAATCAAACTTTGACTTGGATCATTCGTTACCCTTGAAGACCTGCAGGGAGACGTGGATCCACCTCCCAAAGATCTTCCCCCTTTTCTCCACCCTTCCTTCTCCAATGGTCGGCCACCACGGGGACGACGGAGGACCGGAGACGCCGGCGGAAGGAGGTGACTTCGGGGATCGCCGGGGGCAGCAACCGGGGAAGGAGGAGACGCCGGGGAGGGGAGGAGGCACCAGATCTGGGACAGGAGGGGATGGGGGTGGCGGCCACAAGGGGGAAAGAGGAGGGAATGGGGGGAGGCGGCTAGGGTTGGGGCGCCTCCCCCCTTGGGCCGGCCTCCCCCTCTTGGGCTGTTTGGGCCGCGGTCTGTGACCCAGGTTATCATATTTTTTTTTACAAAAAAATGTCTTCTCCCATAAAAATTCTTATTCTTTGAATTCTTTTTCGTACCCGACTTCTTTTAAAATCTCCCGATTCAAATCCGGGTATTACATTCTACCCCCTTAAAAGGATTCGCCCTCGAATCTACGCATTGATCTATTAGAAAGAAGAACAACTAGAATTTAACAATCTTAAACTTTTACCTGAAATGAACAAGTCGGGATATTGATCTCGCATACAAGTCTCTAGCTCCCAAGTGGCCTCTCCCTCAGTTTGATGAGACCACAGAATTTTGACATACTTCAGGGTTTTGTTCCTCAGAACCCGTTCTGATTCTTCTAATATTTTCACTGGTCGGGACTCAATAGTAAAATCTTGTGGAATGATCAAAGGCTCCAAGGGAATAACATGGTCTGGATCTCTCTGGAATTTCCTCAACATCGATACATGAAACACTTTGTGAACCCCACTCATGGAATCGGGAAGGCCCAAACGGTAAGCTAGTTTTCCAATTTGTGCGACGATTGGGAATGGTCCAACATACCTTGGGCTAAGCTTCCCTTTAGTGCCGAACCGCACCACGCCTTTGGATGGCGATATTCTCAACTGAACTTCGTTCCCCACCTCGAATTCCAAATCTCGCCTTCTGACATCTATGTAGCTCTTCTGCCGGCTCTGTGCAGCCAACAAATTCTGCCTAACTTCTACCACCCTAGCCACTGTTTGCTGAACCCAGTCGGGACCCAAGACTGCCCGTTCTCCAACCTCATTCCAGCACAACAGGGACCTGCACTTACGCCCATAAAGAACCTCGTATGGTGCAGCTCTAATACTGGCATGATAACTGTTGTTATAAGCAAACTATGCCAAAGCTAAATGGTCTTCCCAGTTCCCTTTCCAGGATAAAACACAACACCTGAGCATATCCTCTAATGTACAGATAGTGCGTTGGATGACCATCTGTCTGGGGGTGGAACGCGGTGCTAAGACGAAGCTGCGTACCCAACGCACTCTGCAAACTCTCCCAGAATTTGGAAACGAACTTGGCATCTCGATCAGAAACAGTGGTCTTTGGCACCACGTGCAACCAAATAATTTCTCGTACATAAAGAGGAGCCAAATCGCTTGCTGAATTGGTTGTACAATAGGAATGAAATGTGCAGACTTACTGAACCGGTCCATAATTACCCAAATAGCGTCCTTTCCTCGCTGCGTGCGAGGTAAACCAACCACAAAATCCATGGATATATCATCCCATGGCCAAATAGGTACCTCCAAGGGTTGCAGCAGTCCTGCTGGTCGCTTGTGCTCAGCCTTGACCCGCTGGCACACCCACATGATGCCACATATTGTGCGATATCAATTTTCATCCGTTTCCACCTGAAACTCTTCTTTAAATCTTTGTACATCTTGGTCTCACCAGGATGTACGGTATAAGGAGTACAATGGGCCTCCTTCAAAATCTCATGTTTAACCTGAGCCTCCTATGGAACACAGAGGCGTCCTTTAAAACACAAAGTATCAGACTTGTCCACATTGAAGTGGCCTTGCTTTCCCTCAGCAAAACGCTTCCTCACTCGTTGGAGCATCTGATCTTGCTGTTGTGCTGCCCGCACCCGATCTGGAAGAGCTAACTCTAGAAGCAACCGAGTCTCGATGCAGGCAATACCATAAGCGAAGGAAATATCCATACGCTCAAAATCAGCAATAAGACAACTGAGGGTAGGAGGTGTCGCCTTGCGACTCAAAGCATCAGCTACCACATTAGCCTTGCTGGGATTGATGAGGACATCCCTCTTCGGTTACACGCACGACACAAGACCCTCCAGATCTGGGTGCTGAGCTACACGGTCCTATGACAAGAGCTAGAGCACGTCACTTAATCGATCGAGTAAAGTCGTTTCTAGAAATGAGTGTATTATTTGAGAACTCTATGATCTTGCCTAATGGAGATGATTTACTTGTACTCGGGAATCTAGGACTACGACCGGTTCAAGAAGGTCTCGACCCTTTGCAAGAAGATCTCGACCACTACAAGAAGACCTACGACTAGTTGATTCGATTGGAGCAATCTACGATCGAAAAGCGAGCACGATGCTCGTTGGACACAATCTACGACCAAAGATAGCATGGACTTCTCAAGACCACCCTAGGACCGATCCTCGACGGATCTTCGACGAAATACGCAACACAAGGTCTTTGCGTCACCGTTTAAACTAATATGACTTTGTAAGCGTAGCGAGGTGGAGTCGGGTTGTGTACGCTTCATCCCATGGCGCACAACCTAGGTCGACCTCCTCACGTTCCCTATATATATCTGATGGCGCCATAGTTTAGAGGTGGGTTTTCTTAGATTATTACGCCAGTTGCGGTTTCGCGATTATCGGTTTGAGAACCCCACTTGTAAACTTCACCATATCCGCAATACAATTGATTGCATCTACCTTGTTCTTGTGAGTTGCTTGATTGCTTGCGGGAACAATAACCTTCGTGGTAAGGTCGATCGCGTGCAAGCGTGGTCGATAACGACAGCGTCGCGGGTGTAGCGAATGCGGGTGACGATCGTTGGTCGGAAGCCTCGAGCGTCAACGTCCTCACGGCGAACCGTCGAACCTATCGGAAGATCGGGCGCGTGACTCATCAAGTGGTATCGAGCAAAGGTTGCCCGTTAGGTAATTTCGTTTATCGCCTTTTTGTTAGTTGTGTTCCTCACCTAGAGTCGGAAAAGCGCCTACAAAAAGTTTTAGATGGTAATTATTCCATTGTCCAAACCACTTTGTGCCTTCGCAATTTTGTTTCGTTTTCGCATTGTTGAGTTCGAGTCCATCGTCGGTGTCTTTGTTCTTTGGTTTAGAGTAGCATTCTTGGTCTCTAGTCGGCATCGTGCCCCGTGCCACCATCCATCTGGACGCTACGACTTCCTTTTTGGCGACACCCATTCGACCACCGCTCGGGATTTACCATCTGGTGAATCGAACATCTACTCGGATTCGACCACCTCTTGAGCAACACCCATTCTACCATCCACTCGGGAACTACCACAGTGGATTCGATCCTGAGTCGGATTCCGTAGTTTAATGTGAACTAGCCCAAGTTGAGAGAGAGAGGAGAGTAAGTTTGTGACCCAATCACCTCATCGGATCCAGAAAAGGTATCAGAAGAATTTTGGGTTTGGGTCACGTTTGTAAAAAAAAAAGAGGAAGCAAAAAGTGCAAAAGAAAAGAAAAAGAAGCAAAAAGTGCAAAAGAAAAGAAAAGAAGCAAAAAGTGCAAAAGAAAAGAAGAAGAAGCAATTCGACCACCCCTAGTTGGTCTCGACCGCCCGACCTTGCATCCTTTGGACTCCTTTGTATCGAGTCCTTGTTTGATCGATGTTGTGCTAGGGCTAGGGGCACTTTTAGACCGACAAGCTGTGGCGAATCTTGTGGGCTTTGGTTCAGCTTTGCTAATCTGATTTCATTATTGCTATTCCTTGCTACTAAACATTGCCTGTCCGAGCTCCACATACTTTCGACCCTCAGATTGGATCCTCGCATTCGCCTCCGCCGTGATCGTACATCCCACCTTCGCCGATTAGACCACTGCTGCAATTTGGTAAGAAACTCATAAGAGCTTGGTAAGGCGGCTTGAGTGTGTGATTCCACCCTCCGACCACTTAATAGTGATAGGTATAATACCTTTGTGTTGTCTTTTGTCTCCTACTAACCATGTCAGGTGACGGATTGGATGCGCAAGAGTGTGTTTTGAGGGAAGAGCTCATGATGCTATTGGATGAACAACGCACTACCGTTAATGAGGACATCGACAGGAAGCTTCAAGCTACCACGATCACATTACAACGCTCAATCAACGATAGTATTGCGGCGCTCACTACACGCCTCGAAAGAATGGTGAACCGACCACCAAACGTTTTTCGTGTGGAACCTCATGGTGCAGCCCATGACCATCTTTTGCGGGTGCTTATGACGCTGAAATATATCTAGATTGGGAGATAACGGTAGAACAGAAATTGAATGCTCACTTAGTTCCCGAAGTGCATAGAGTTAGGCAAGCCACAAGTGAATTTAAAAACTTTGCCATCATTTGGTGGAATAGGGTATGCACCGAAGGATTAGCGCCTACTACGTGGCATGGTTTAAAGGTTGCTATCGTAATGATTTGTCCACCTTCTTTTAAGCGTGATTTGCGTAATAAATTGCAGCGTTTAAACCAAGGTAATAGATCCGTAGAAGAATATTATCAGGAGCTACAAATTAGCATGTTGCGTTGTGATTTTATTGAGGATGAAGAAGCTGCAATGACACGTTTTTATGGAGGATTAAGATGTGAAATTCAGGACATAGTGGATTACAAAGAATACGATAAGCGTCCTAGATTGTTCCAACTTGCATGTTTGGCGAAAAGGAATTGCGGGGATGACAGCGAGGCCAAGGAACAACATTGGGAGCATGTCTACACCACGACGATCTTGGGGCAAGCCAAAATATCCCCACCTTCACTACGGTCTGCTGCCCCTCCACGAGTAGGGCGCGTTCAGCAGCACCTCCGACCACATCACATGCACCCGAGGTATGTAAAGTTACTAGTGTGCGAGCACCGACCAAGAGTTCTTCGTCGGTTTCTTCCTTTGGTCGTACCATTTGGGATTGTGTGCCACCGTTGCAGGGAATGGGGCACGTCATGAGGGATCGCCTTGATCGGCGAGCATACCTTGCCACCAAAGGCGGTGGTTATGTAAGTACTAGTGATATTGAGGGCGAATATGTACTTGCGGCTAACATTGCGAGTGGAGGAGATGAGATGAAGCGGTGATCTTGATGATGTAGAGGAACAAGTAGGCTTTGTTGACACCGAGTATCATGTGAGTCTTGTTGCATAGCAGTCTTTGGCGCACAAGTGGAAGGCGGAGCAAAATCAGCGGCACAACTTGTTTGGACAGATTTCGTGAAGGGCGAGCTGCGAGTCATCATTGATGGAGGGCTGCAACAACCTTGCAAGCTCCGAGATGGTCGAGAAGCTTAACTGACCACACAACCACACCCGTCCCTACTACATCCAATGGTTCAATTCGTGTGGTAAATTAAAGGTACACAAAGTTGTGAAAGTGCAATTTTTAGCGGTAATTACAAAGATAGTTCGACTTTGATATCGTGTCTATGCAAGCATGCTCTTTGTTGCTCGGTAGACCTTGGATATATGACAATGATGTTTTGCACCATGATAGAGCTAATACCTACTCATTTTCACATAAGGGTAAGAAGATTAAGTTGTTGCCTTTGACACAGTTGAGATTACGAAAGATAAAGAAGAAGCGCTAAAAATGAAAGAAACACCGATAAGCATGATTACGAAAATCGAGCAAGTAGCAAAACGTGTTTTCCCACCCAAAAGGGAGAAAGTGGCGTCTAGTCCTAAGTCAGGGAATTAAATTGAAGGGATGTGTTATGATTGCCACTAAATATGAACTTACAAAATTTGTAATAATGAGTTGCCATGCTATGCTTTGATATGCAAAAATTCCTTATATTAAGCTTGAGGACATAGCTAGCTCTTTGCCTCCTGTTGTTGCTAACCTTTGCGGAGTATGTGGATGTATTTCAAGCGAGGTACCCGGGATTACCACCTATTCGAGGAATTGAGCATCAAATTGATTTGATCCCAGGGCGACTTTGCCAAACCGTCTTGCATATAGGACCAATCGGATGAGACTAAGAAATTCAATGACAAGTCCAAGATCTTTTGGACCGTGGAGTGCGTAAGAGAAAGCCTTAGTCCTTGTCTTTGTTCGATTCTTTTGGTTCCTAAGAAAGACGGTAGTTGGCGTATGTGTGTTGATTGCGAGCCATTAATAACATTACTATAAGGTATCGTCATCCTATCCCAAGGCTAGATGACATGCTAGATGAATTGAGTGGTTCTATTATTTTCACAAAGATTGACTTGCGGAGTGGTTACCACAGTTAGAATGAAATTAGGAGATGAATGGAAAACCGCTTTTAAAACTAAGTTCGGATTATATGAGTGGTTAGTGATGCCTTTCGGTCTAACTAATGCACCTAGTACTTTTATGCGTTTGATGAACGAGATTTTACGTCCTTTCATTGGAAAATTTGTGGTGGTTTACTTTGATGACATCTTGATTTATAGCAAGTCACATGAGCAACACTTAAATCATATACGTGCTGTTTTTAATGCTTTGAGGGCCGACGCGTTTGTTTGGTAACCTCGAGAAGTGCACCTTTTGCCGATCGAGTTGCATTTCTTAGTTATGTTGTGACACCACGGGGCATTGAGGTAGATGAGACAAAGATTGTAGCCATCCAAAGCTGGCCGCGCCTACTCTTGTGTCACAAGTGCGGAGCTTCCATGGCCTTCTTGGATTCTATCGGTGCTTTGTGCGGGATTTGGCACCATTGCCGCACCATTGAATGAATTGACAAATAAAGGAGTGCCTTTCAATGGGGACTGCACAAGAGAAGGCATTCAACTTGTTGAAAGAGAAGCTCACCCAAGTACCCTACTCCAACTCCTGATTTTGGTAAGACTTTTGAAATTGAATGTGATGCGGTGGGATTGGGATAGGTGGTGTATTGATTCAAGAAGGTAAACCAGTTGCATATTTCAAATGAAAAACTAAATGGGCCTAGTTTGAATTATTCCACCTATGATAAGGAATTGTATGCTTTAGTTCGAGTGCTTCAAACTTGGCGGCATTATCTATGGCCCAAAGAATTTGTTATACATTCGGATCATGAATCGCTAAAACATATTAGAAGTCAAGCTAAAATTTGAATAAGCGACATGCTAACTGGGTAGAATTTATTGAGTCATTCCCATATGTTATAAAGCATAGGAAAGATAAGGATAATGTGATTCTTGATGCGCTCTCTAGGCGTTATACCATGTTATCTCAACTTGACCATAAGATTTTTGGTTTGGAGGCCATTAAGAGTTTATATGTCACTCATTTGGACTTTAAGGAAGTGCTTGAACATTGTAAAGGAGGAAGACATGGAATAACTATGTCTTTGAATGATGGTTTGGTCTATCGTGCTAACAAGCTATGCGTTCCAACTAGCTCTGTTAGTCTTTTGTTATTACAGAGGCACATGGAGGAGGTTTGATGGCGCATTTTGGAGCAAAGAAGGCAGAAAATGTGCTGGCCACCCACTTCTTTTGGCCAATGATGAGGCGTGATGTCGGCGCTCGTAGCTCATTGCACTACATGCAACAAAGCTAAGTCCGTCTCCTTCCACATGGACTTTATATGCCTCTTCCTATTCCTAGCGCCCTTGGGAGGATATTTCTATGGATTTTGTTTTAGGATTGCCTAGGACAAAGAGGGGAGAGATAGTATATTTGTAGTAGTGGATCGATTTTCTAAAATGGCACATTTTATATCTTGTCACAAGAGTGATGATGCTACAAACATAGCTGATTTGTTTTTCAGGGAAATCATTAAGCTTACATGGAGTGCCCAATACTATTATCTCGGATCGTGATGCAAAGTTTTGAGCCACTTTTGGAGATCACTTTGGAATAAATTGGGGACAAAGCTGCTGTTTCTCTACTACATGCCATCCCCAAGCGATGGACAAGCGGAGGTTGTCAACCGCACGTTATCCACCATGTTGCGGGCTGTTTTAAAGAAGAACTGGAAGATGTGGGAAGAGTGTTTACCGCATATTGAGTTTGCTTACAATAGGTCAGTACACTCCACCATCAAGGTAAGTCCATTTCAGGTAGTGTATGGTTTTAACCCCCGTGCTCCTATTGATTTACTAACTTTACCGACCTCTGAAAAATTAATCTAGATGCTAAGAAGCGTCTTGCATTTATTCTCAAGTTGCATGAAACCACTAAAGAGAATATAGAGCATATGGTGAAAGGTATAAAGTTCTTTGGAAGTAAAGGTAGGAAAGTTGTTAAATTTGAACCGGTGATTTAGTTTGGGTTCATTTGAGAAAGGATAGGTTTCTAATTAAGAAAATCAAAGTTGATGCCTAGAGTGAAGGACCGTTTAAGATAATTAAGAAGATAAATGATAATGTATATCAATTAGAATTACTGCAGATTTTGGGGTTAGCCCACATTTAACATTTAGATTTGAAACCATCGTGGGAGAAGAAGATGAGCTTGAGTCGAGGGCGACTCCAATTCAAGAGGGGAGTATGATGAGGACATCCCTCTTTCGGTTACATACGACACAAGACCCTCGGATCTGGTCTTTGAACTACGGTCCTATGACAAGAGCTAGAGCACGTCACTTAATCGATCGAGTAAAGTCGTTTCTAGAGTGAGTGTATTATTTGAGAACTCTATGATCTTGCCTAATGGAGATGATTTACTTGTACTCGGGAATCTAGGACTACGACCGGTTCAAGAAGGTCTCGACCACTGCAAGAAGATCTCGACCACTACAAGAAGACCTACGACTAGTTGATTCGATTGGAGCAATCTCGACCGAGCGAGCACAAGTACTCGTTGGACACAATCTACGACCAAAGATAGCATGGACTCCTAAGACCACCCTAGGACCGATCCTCGACGGATCTTCGACCGAAATACGCAACACAAGGTCTTTGCGTCACCGTTTGGAAACTAATAAGACTTTGTAAGCGTAACGAGGTCGGAGTCCGGTTGTATACGCTTCATCCTCGGCCGCACAACCTAGGTCGACCTCCTCACGTTCCCTATATATATCGATGGCGCCATAGTTTAGAGGTGGGTTTTCTTAGATTATTACGCCAATTGCGGTTTAAATCGATTATCGGTTTGAGGAACCCCACTTGTAAACTTCATCCATATCCGCAATACAATTGATTGCATCTACCTTGTTCTTGTGAGTTGCTTGATTGCTTGCGGGAACAATAACCTTAAATGGTAAGGTCGATCGCGCATAGCGTGGTCGATAATGACAGCGTGCGGGTGTAGCGAATTGCGGTGACGATCCGTTGGTCGGAAGCCTCAAAGCGTCAACGTCCTCACGACGAACCAAATCGAACCTATCGGAAGATCGGGCCGCCGTGACTCATCAGGATGGTTCTTGAATAGTAAGATCATAGTCCTTGATCAACTCTAGCCATCTCCTCTGTCTTAAGTTCAAGTCCTTCTGGGTAAAGATGTATTTCAAGCTCTTGTGATCAGTGAATACATCACAAGATTCACCGTACAAATAATGGCGCCAGATCTTCAAAGCGTGAATCACTGCAGCAAGCTCTAGATCATGAGTAGGATAATTCTGGTCATGTTTCTTCAACTGTCTCGATGCATAGGCAATCACCTTGTCATCATGCATGAGTACACAACCAAGTCCAACTATGGACGCATCTGAATAGATGGTGAACCGCTTCCCTGGCTCAGAAAGAGTAAGAATTGGAGCAGTCACCAACCTATCTTTCAAAGTACAAAAACTGCGCTCACATGCATCAGACCACTGGAACATAACACCTTTCTGTGTCAACTGGGACATTGGTCTCGCAATGGTTGAAAAACCCTCCACAAATCGCCGGTAATAGCCAGCTAAAGCCAGAAAACTCCTTACTTCTTTAACATTGGTTGGCCTCTCCCACTCTACCACTGTCGAGATCTTGCTAGGATCAACTGAAATACCCTCCTGATTAATAACATGGCCCAGAAACCCAACTTCAGAAATCCAGAACTCACACTTCTTCAGCTTGTCATAGAATTGATTCTCCCTTAGAGTTTCAAGTACCAACCTCAGATGGCGGGTGTGATCCTCTTCCGTCTTGGAATAAATCAAGATATCATCTATGAATACCACAACGAAATCATCAAGGTATTGATGCATCATCATTCATGGCTTCCATGAAAGCTGCGAGAGCATTCGTTAGTCAAAATACATAACTTTATACTCATAATGACCATACCTCGTAGAAAGCCGTCTTCTCAATATCACGCTCACGAACCGAATCGATTATAACTTTGTTGGAGGTCAATCTTGAAAATATTTTAGCTCCTTTCAAGTGGTGAAAAAGATCCTCAATGCGGGGCAAAGGATATTTGTTCTTCTGTGCTTTGATTAAGAGCAGATAATCCACGCTTTACGCCACCGCCTTCTTTTTCTTAGTAAAAGAACAGACGCTCCCCATGGCGATACACTACGCTGAATCATACCTTTGGACAGCAGGTCGTCCAATTGTTTCTTCAATTCCTCCTGAAAGGGTCGAGCCAACCGGTAAGGAGACATGGATAAGGGTCGAGTTCCCGGAATAAGATCAATCCGGAACTCCACTTTCCGCACGGGAGGCATTCCTGGAAGCTCCACGGGAAAAACATCGGAAAGCTCATTCACAATTGGAATCTCCTCTATACGCAATCAAGAGTCAGTCTTCTCGTTGAGAGACCAAAGCAACCCAATGGTTGACACTCTGCGACTAGAAAACAGACTAGCCAACACGAACAACGAATCAGACGGTGCGCTGCCTTGAAATACCAGTTCTTCACCGGATGGGGCCTTTAAAGTCACTGTCTTCCAGAAACAACAGATCTTAGCACAGTAGCGGAATAACCAGTCCATACCCAGAATAATATCAAATGGTGATAACTGAATTTCCATCAAGTTGGCGGTGAAAACCTCATCATCAATAATAATGGAATAGCCAGGACAAACAGTAGAGCTGGAAATAAGACCCCCCGGAGAGCTGACTACCACAGACTCAGAAATAATTTGCAAACTCAACCCCGTCTTTCTAGTAAACTCCAGGGACACAATAGAATAAGTAGCCCCTGAATCAAATAGAACAAAAGCTTGATGCGACTCGACTAGAAGAGTACATCACCATGTCGGGGCCTACGATCTCGGGAGTAGGCATGGCGTAGATTCGATTCTTGTTGGAGCGAGAGGATGCCCGACACTATCACGAAGGATAACCGTAAACTGCTGCCCGAGCGAGCAGCGGAGGTGCAGAGCGATGCGGGTTCGATAGAACCCGCGAGAGTCTTTGGAGTGAGCAGCTGCGGAGGCACCCACCCCGAGGCGTAGTCTTTGAAATCGTCGCTAAGTCCGAATCAACCCGATGAGCGCCGGAGGAAGAAGGCATGTTGGGGTGGCTCCTATCGATAATTCTTCTTTGGATTACGCGCATCTTGGACGACTTGTGGCCTTCCAGACCACAGCGGCATGTTCCCTGAAGGAACACTCTGCGGCTCGATGCCCCTCACCACACCGGAAACACTTCATGCCCTGACCTGGAACAGGACGCATCGGTGGGGTGGAAGACGAAGAACGTGGCGCCAAAGAGGAAGGCTGCCACTATTGAGCAGGACGTGAGTTGTGACCCCTCCTGAAATCTCTTGGGAGCGGGTCGCTGAAATGACCCACCCCTCCACCAAAACTCCGCCGCCCACCACGGTAACCCTTTGGTGGCGTGAGCCAAAAGCAGCTTGCCCCTGCGAAGAAGGACCTTTCTCCAACTCCATCCCTCTGGCCTGCTCGACCACTGAGCTAAAGTCTCGTAGCCCTGTCGCCCCCAGAATTTGGCGATACTCCTGGTTGAGGCCCCGTCGGAACCTCTTAGCCTTCTCCCTATCGTCATTCGCCACGGCTGGTACAAAACGCACCAGATTATTGAACCCAGCCTCATACTCAGATACTGTCATCTTCCCTTACACAAAAGTCAGGAGCGATTGTTCCATCTTTTCAATGAAGGAGTCCAGATAAAACTGTGTCCTGAATATCTCCACAAATACCTCCCAAGTGATAGAACCCTGCATTGGAGTTTTAGAAGACAAGACTCCTTCCCACCAGATGTCAGCCTGGCCTTTCAGCTAAAAGGCCACAAATCGCGCTTTCTACGCGGATGTCAGCTCTAATGCTCCAAACTGTCGCTACATATACCTCAACCAGTCCGCAGCCTGAACCGGTGTGCCTGCTCCGTCAAAAGTGTCCAAACGAAGTGACATCCACTCACGGAGGCTCATTCTAACCTCAGGTGGAACAGTAGCGGCAATAGGTTCCGCCACAGGCGCAGCAGCCGCAGTAATTGCCACCTGCAGTTGCTGGCGGAGTTGCTAATTCTCTCTTATGAGGTTCTGAATAAGATCTGCGATCGGCGGTGGCTCAATGGCCGGGCCGCGGATGAAGCGATCTCCTCGATGAGCGACACCGGCCAACCCTTCGGACGGAGACGATGAAACAGACGGACCGCGGCCACGACCACGACTACGGGTCGGTGGACGACCACGACCATGGCCTCTACCTCTTGCCATCTAAGAAGATCATAACAAACAAAGCCAACATTTAACTTAATAAGAATAGAAAGTAATTCATCATCTAAGTAATAAGTGAAAAACACCAATAGAAATACGGAAGTATTGAATTACCCAAACCCTCCAACTGTGCACCGTGTGTCAATTTAATATTTTGTATTAACCACGGACCTGAAGCCCGCTCTGATACCAACTGTAACACCCTGGCAATTCGGAAGCCAAGATGTCGCCTAAAAGAACTAATAAATACTAAGTATGTACAACAATGTCGGGTTAAACAAGCTTAAATAACCAAATTCCATAAGGATCAACGATAAACGATAACAGTTTCATGAGAAGGAATAGAAACATTCATAATAAAACGTACGATGGGCGATACCAAAATTGGATTATTACAATTTGAAAATTTATCAAATAGTTGACATGAATGAAAGGTAACAATATTATTTCTGGTTTGATAAAGGTGATGTGCAGCGTGCTGGACTACCTCTCAAAAAGGTCTTGCCTTCCTCCTCATTTACCTAAATAAAAGACACAAAGCAAGTATGAGCCAGAGACTCAGCAAGTACTTTAACAAACGACAGAAACATTAAGCGAACAAAGCAAATCACAATCTGCTTATGAAAAACATCTTTGAACATATATGGATATGAATGGAGTGGAATAATGCAATGAAGAAATGGACTGCTCACAACTTATACCGGTATAGTGAGTGACACACCCGTCGGTGTTCACTTAAGCCCATACTTAACAAAGTACAAGGACCTCAAATACCGTAAGAAGAACGTTTTATACGGGTGTCCAACATTGCCCACATTGGAATGGTGGGTCTTACGTGCTCATTTTGGAATTGATGGGACTTACAAATTTCCACTCCCGTGGTTCATTTGAATCGATGCATGAACAAAATGCATTTTCATGAAATGAATGTCTATCACACATCAAAAGAGAGTAACACATGGCATACAAACAAACTCATGAAAACAAGTCTAGTGGTACAATCACAAGCAATAACGTCATTGAATAATAACGGACAAGGTACTTGCCTTCCGTGCTGTGACGTGTTAGGAGGCAACGACGGTGTTTCTCCACTCACTGCCCCACCGCCTACACAAATAATTAATCGAAATAAGACTAACAAGACATGACGTGCTACAAGCGTTTTACCAAAACACTCTAACTAACCAACCATACACAATGGCTCAAAATGACGTCCTAACCAATCAGCCCAATTTCAGCCCTTCTGATCAGCAGTATGAGAAAAATCGTAAATAAATATCTGTGACTTATAATGACTTGAAACCAGTGCTCAAATACTCTTAACGCACCAGGCTACGAAACTCTAGTTGGTGGGGTTCTTTTATTCGGCCAAATCAGTGGCCTAACCAACAGTTGAAAGCAACTGACACACATCTGTCCAGATTGCAGAACAGTAGCAAAGAAATGATGTAACTTTCGATCTACTGATCCAATTTAGGTGATATTTATCAACTTGAAAATATAATTTAAAGGTCTACAATAACCTATTTGGGTGGAGGTTCTGAATCTGACTCTAGATAGATCAAAACCGAGGAAGAAACCGACAGTCCCAGATCCAAGACAGACAGAGCAGTGCGCGGTTAAAAATTCATATCTCCCTAACCGTAAGACGGAATCTCATGATCTAAGTGTCAAACGAAAAGCTAACGACCTGAGGAAGAAAACTATAGGAGACGAAAACCCAAGATTTGGCCTCTAAAGTGGCGAAACTGGCCGCGCAAGGTGACGGATGTGTTCTGGAATTTCAAGAACAGGAATCGATTTAAATCTAATCAACCAATATGCAATCAAATCGAATCAAACTACGACTTGGATCATTCGTTACCCTTGAATACCTGCAGGGAGACGTGGATCCACCTCCCAAAGATCTTCCCCCTTTTCTCCTCCCTTCCTTCTCCAATAGCCGGCCACCACGGGGACGACGGAGGACCGGAGACGCCGGCGGAAGGAGGTGAATTCGGGGATCACCGGGGGCAGCAACCGGCGAAGGAGGATACGCCGGGAAGGGGAGGAGGCACCAGATCTGGGAGAGGAGGGGATGGGGGTGGCGGCCACAAGGGGAAAGAGGAGGGAATAGGGGGAGGCGGCTAGGGTTGGGGCGCCTCCCCCCCCTTGGCCGGCCCCCCTTGGGCCGGCCTCCCCCTCTTGGGCTTGGGCTGCGGTCCGCAGCCCAGGTTGTCATTTTTTTTTTGCGAAAAACTCCCTTCTCCCACAAAAATTCTGATTCTTTGAATTCTTTTTCGTACCCGACTTCTTTTAAAATCTCCCGATTCAAATCTGGGTATTACAATAACATGAAGATAAATATCATCCGGTCTTAACTCTATTTATTACAGTTCCTCAATTAACGAAATGAAGACATAATCGAAACTCATTATTTGAAGGTAAAATGTGGTGAACTGAGTGAATAGTGCTTATCTACTCCCTCCCAACAAAGTCATCATCAACGATTACCTAAATAAATAAACAAAACAAGAATGAGACGAAAATCAGCAAGTACAGTAAACAATTAATCATACAATGTTATGAACAAGTCAATCTCAATACGAATTATGAACTTATCTCTGAAAACTTATGTGTATGAATGGAATGAATGGATGCATTGAAAGGAATAGACTGCACACATGCTCATACCGGTATAGTGAGTGACACACCCGTCTGTGTTCACCTAAACCCCTACTTAACAAAGTCCGGGGACCCAATCCCCGTATGAAGAATATTTCATACGGGTGTCCGAAATTGCCCACATTGGAATTGATGGGTCTTACGTGCCCATACTGGAGTTGATGGGTCTTTACAATTCCACTCCCGTGGACGGAACATGAACAACACATTAATGGAATGAAACATATGCAATGAATGTCATTACTTTCTTCCACATGGATTACCGATTAAGAACGGAATATATAACATGGAGTATGAACATGGATCATAATATTAAGAGCACATCAACAAACATTCAACATAAATCAATATATCTTAACACATTGTACTTGCCTTCCGCGATGTGACATGCAAGGAGGCAACGAAGGTGCTCCTACACTCGCCGCCTACACAATTATGTACTCGAAATAAGAACAACATGATATGACAATACTACCAGTGATCTATAATAACCCCCTGACTACCCAATACAACGAATAGACCAAAAACTAAAATCAGACAATTCATCCCCCTGAAACGACTCTGGACAGCGGCACGAAAAAATTTATATCTACTGATCTGGGACTCAGTTGAGGCCCTTAGTTATTTCCATAAGACTGGGAAGGCCTAGGTCTTACGGAATTAACCCGGGTGTCCTCACAAATTTCTTAAAGTTCATTGGATAAATCATACCGAGGATGAAGCAACTTGGGAATGGGAGGATCGCCTTTGTGCCGATTAGGCATCTTTCTTTTCCGAGTGAACGGAATCTCAGGATGAGATTCTTCTAGGGGGAGATTTGTAACATCCCAATCTTGGGTTTGTATTTCAAATGTATAAAAATGAGAAGGAATTAAATTTTTTGATGCTTCATGTTGTCAACTAAATTTTTTCTAGAATTTATTTATGAGGTTTTGTTGATTTTGAAAACCTAATGCTTCAATTGACTGAAAGCATAATCCTTTGAATCTTTTTAAACAAATCTTATGTTCATCCTCTGGAATTATTTTTACTTGGTTATGGAACTTCTTAGTGAATCCTCTGAAAAATTTCATAATTTTCATATTTTATTTGCTATGTTAAAGGGGCCAGTCAAACCTATCAATCCTAGGTCAAACGCCTAGATCATAATCTTGTAATATTTCTAGAGGGAAATGCATTGCATGAAAAATCTAGAAAATTTATTTATAGTTGTGCTTAGAGTCAGTATCCTTCCTTAAAAATTTCAAAATTTTTAGGCCTTTGATACTCTGACTAAAAATTTTGAAAACCTCTGTAGCTTTAGTGTACATCTCAGTCAGTACATTGTTCCTCCAACCTAAACCTAACCCCGATCGGACCCGACCACTGGTCCGACTGAGCCGACCCCATCTCGTCTCGACCCAACCCAGTCACCTAAACTAACCCAACCCAGCTGCTTACCTGGTGCCACTGACCGGTGGGCACGCATTGCGGATCATTGTCTCCACGCGGCCTCCGCGTCCTCGGCAATGCCCAGGGAGACTCCATGGCGTCGTTGTCACCGCGCCAATGGCCAACTGGCTGCCACTGGTTTCTGACATGTGCCCATGATTTGGTTGTGTCGTCCGCATTGCCTACCTGCTCTATTCACTTCGTCATCACCTCCCTATAGCCTCGTCTCGTCCATGGACCGAGCTCACTGTGGAGCTCTCTCCTCGTGAGCCCTCCGCCCCAACCCCTATTGAAGCTTCCTTGTAGCTTCCCCCCACATCCTTTTGGCACCACCATTACTTCCCCTAGCTTCTCCTCGGCTCAATTGAGCTCAAAACTGAGAAAACACTGAAGCTCCATTTTCAGCCGACACATCACCACCAGCGCCACAGGGGTTCCATCTTGACTTTTTTCATGTCGTATCATGTTGTAGGGTTCTAAGAGTTATACCCCTAACTCAATTTTGCAATTCGTGCACAGACTTCACCAAAATTTGAGGTCTCTTCTCTTCAGCCGAGGATCACTGCTTTCGTTCTCAACTTTGGTAAGATGCTCCATTCTTCAATTGCTTACTGGTGTACCATCTCTGAGTCTTACTGAAGCTTCCCATATCACTTGGTCCCTTTCTTTTTTGCTTAGGCCATCGTCTCCTCGTTGTCTCCCTCGTCGTTGGCACTGGACTTCGTCAGCGGAGCTTCTTCGACTAGCTTGTCCCCATCTCTCCTCTCCGGTGTGCTTCTTGTGCATCCTAGTAGCTAGTGCAAGTGCTAATTCGGCCTAAGAGTCGCCGAGTGGCGAAGTGCCATTTTTGCCGAACTTCTCCTCTACCGCGGTATGCCACGCCGCCGCTCCAGTCCAGCACCAGCCATGCTCTGACCACCGGTGGGTGCGCAATAGGGAGGCGATTAGCCAGAGGAGCTTGCGTCTAAACGCACTGCGTTGTCAAATTAGGAATGCTATTGTAGTGCATCATTAGCAGGCAAAATCGTGGTCAGGTTGGGACAAAGTGACGTTTAATTCCGAGTTAATGAAGCGCTAGAGTATGACATGTGGGGTCTTGTACAAAAAATGAGATGAGTTAATGACCAAGTTTTTGTTAGAGTGTGGATATCGTGAGGATATGTGCATGATCTTAGGATGATGAGTCAATTGGCAATGGCTTTGTGGGTTTGGAAAATCTCGCTTTTTCGGGGTTTGCTTCAGTCTGTCAGACCACAGGCGGTCTGACCGGTGGCATCGGCGGTCAGACCGCCCGTGGAGTGGTCCGACCGGTCGTGGTTGCCGGTCCGACCGGGTATGGTTCAAAGTGGGTTTTGAAGCCAGGCCAAAAATATGTTGTGTAGGCAAGTGAGGGGAGTCTCCTGGATGTGGTCACATAATTTTTGGAGCTCCCAGTCAAAAGTTCTATTCATTTGAAAATTCCATAAGGTTTCGGATTTTCAAGATGAAAATTTGGCTAAGTCATTTCGGGTGGTCCGACCGCCGTTATGGAATCGTCCGACCAGCCTAAAATCGGTCGGACCGGCTGTGTGGGGCGGTCAGACCGCCGATCACTTAGAGGTTAGCCTTTTTGGCATTGATGTGTTTTGATTGTGTTTAATGTTTGGATTTCAATGCTTTATTGTTGCTTATTGCATTGTTGAACTAACGTTGATCAAGTTGTGAAGAACTTGTTCCCGGAGACGATTTGTTTGTCTATTGCTGTACAGGTGGCTTGTAGGTCAACGACGTCAACGATGAGGTAGATCGGGACTACGCTTGGAGAGCTGAGGTCCAGAACGATCATGGATGCCGGGTGAGGTCGTGTGACTCAAGCAGGGTGCAGAATGGGCAAGATGGATCGAACGGGCAGTTCGTGGTAGCTGGTTGGATCAGGCGGTGCGGAAGTCGGTGCAAGTCTCTGGGAGGTTCCGATGGGATTCGGACGGGAGAGTCTTGCCGACAGGATGAGAGCCGCTGATCAACCTACACGTGGTGAAGCAGGCGATTGCTTCAATAGTTATGTGTGAGTGGGTCCCATGTGTGTGTGGGCCTTCATGGGAGCCCATTAGTGGAAACCCTAGGCCTCGCCTATAAATAGAAAGGGGGGAGAGGAAAAACCCCCCAAGCACTCATTTTGGAACTCCAAGTCTTTTTCTAGGGTTTGGAGAGAAGAGGAGAATAAAGGCTAGGGTTTGGAGAGATCTGTGTGTGTTCTCTTTGATTGAGCTCTTGTCCTCCTTGAGAGAGTGGCTTTGACAAGCATTACATTAAATCATTCAATTCATGAAGGCTTGTTCATTGATGAAGTTTCATTTGGTTTCTTCTCTCTTTTGATGATTGTGGTGCTTCCTTGATCTGGTTGATTTTGGTTGGTCTCTTGACCTCATATACCTTGCTTTGATGTGTGGGAATACTCCTAGAACCTTCTAGATCTTCAATCCCCCACAAGGAAGTTTTGGATCAAGTTTTTCATATTTCTAGGGTTTGAGCACTTCTTTGGTAAAACCTAAGGAGATTGTTTATTTGAAGTGGATCTGAACGATCGTCACTAGAAATAGGTCTTAGATATCCTTAGGGAGGTGTGCTCCAAATTTGGTCAAGTTTCATTGGTTGAATCAAAAGTTAGACCAATTTTCGTTTTGGATTTGGACTTCGTGTTTTGGTACTGGACTAAATCGGTCGACCGATTTAGCAACGATCCGACCGCCGCTTTTCGAACCGCCCGATGGCGGCGGGTCGAACCGATTTCAACGGTCCGACCGCCTTGATTAGCCGCCGGTCCGATCAGCTAGTCAACCGTCGGTCCGACCGCTATCTCACCACGGCCCGACCTCCATACTCGAGCCGGTCTTACGAGATCATATCTCCTATTTGGGTCTTGTGGTTAAGGGGGTTATCGAATTCAGCACAAGGCTTCCTCTGTGCGTTTACTGATCTTCTTAGCTTTCATAGCTAAAGGAGAAAAGTTCGTGTTGAATTTGATTAAGGCGAAGAATTTGAGAAAGCGCCTATTCACCCCCCTCTAGTCGCCTTTACGGTCTTACAAGTGGTATCAGAGCCGGTTAGCTCTTCTCATAGATTTTAACCGGTCTTTGGAGCCATGGCGACTGACAAGTAATCAACCAAGCCACATATTTTTGATGGAGTTGATTTTGCATATTGGAAGGCCCGAATGCAGGCCTATATCGAGGCTCAAGGGCACGCTATTTGGCTTAAGGTAAAAAAACCCTTATGTCGTGCCAGCCGATGACGATATGATCACTCCAGATGTGGAGGCCAACAGTAAGGCTCGGAATTTTTTGATCCAAGGCCTTAGTCGATCTGAGTTTGAGCGTGTTGCTCACTTGAGGTCTGCTCATGAGATCTGGCGGACTCTTTGTGACTATCACGAAGGGTCCACTGCGATCAAGGAAGTGAGACAGAACCAGCTGAAGAAAGTATACTTTAAGATCGAGCAAAGGCCTGGTGAGTCTTTGGACGAGCTGTGAGAAAGATTTTCTAAGATTCTTCATGATCTCCGCACTGTTGACCTAGTCTTTTCTGAGTCTGAAAATGCACGCCAGCTTTTGGGTGCTCTTGATGTGAAGGTCTGGGGAATGAAGATCACTTCCATCAATGACAACACTGTCATGAGTGAGCTTACCATGGATAAGCTATACTCGAGGTTAAAGACGCATGAGATTGATTTTATCTCGCGTCTCCCCAAGACAGAGTCGATGGCGTTAGTGGTCGACAAATCCAAGGGTTGTTCTTCTGATTCTTTCGAGTGTAGCTCATCTTGTTTTTCATTATCTGCCTTGCATTCTTTGAGCGATGAGCAACTTGAGAAACTGCCCATCTTGTTTTTCATTATCTGCCTTGCATTCTTTGAGCGATGAGCAACTTGAGAAACTGCCCAAGGATGATTTAGCCCTCCTATCCACCAAATTCATGAGAGCTTACAACAAGGTGGGGAATAGGAGGAGAAGTGGACCTATCACATACTTCGAATGTGGTGAGCCAAGCCACATTCATTCCAGGTGGCCCAAGCTAAAGGGCAAGGAGGAGAAGGAGACACGAAGACATCCCCAAGAGAGGGATGCAAAACCCAAGAAGACAAACTATCGCAAGTTTGTCAGCCGGGTCCTTGCCGCTCTAGAAAATGTGAACATGAGCGATGTAGACTCGGAAACGGAGGATGACGAGAGTGACTCCCGTGGCAAGAAGAAGGCTCATGACTTCACAGCCATGTGTTTCATGGCCAAGAACAACCACGACAGCGACCCCTCCAACGACGAGGATCCTTTTAGTGATCCCGATGAGGTATGCCCTTCAATTGCTGACATGAAAAGGGCTTTGGTGCTTGCTGAACAGAAATTGCATAAGCAAGTAAAAATGATTAAGAAACAGGACATTATGATTGATAATTTGAACCTAGAAGTTGTTAGGCTCAAATCTATTAATCCTGATGATATTTGTGATTCCTGCACTAGCTTGCTTAAAGAACTGACAAGCTTGAAATCTGCTCATTCCTCTGTTGTTAATCAATTAAAAGATGCTCTTGATGAACTAGAATCTCTCAAGTCTAGTTCTGTTTGCATGGATGCCATTTCTCTTGATGTGACTGCCTTGGAAGCTATTCCTTTAACTTGCTCTAACTGTGCTTTGCTTAAATTAAAATTGGATAGCTCCTTGAAAGAATTACAAAAATTTCATGCTAGTCACACTTGCTCTCATTGTAAGAATAATAGGATTAAAATGCAAGAGATGACTGAAATAGTTGTTTACTCTAGAGCTGCCTCTTGTGAAAATTGTCCTAAGCTTACAATTGAGATTGAAGCTTTAAACAAGACTCTTGAAGAAAAAGCTAAAATTGAAAAATCCATGTCTCTTACTGCTTCTAAGAAAGTCATTGATTCTACCTCTTGTGTTTTGAATGCTGAAGTTGAAACTATGGTTGGTCAGATTCAAGAGGCGTTTAGAGTTAAATTTAAGGAGCAGTTGAATAGGATTAAGGAATCTTATTGTGTGTCTTGTGAGGCCTTCAAAGTGGAAGTGACTCTTCTTAAGAGTAAACGTGATGAGGCAATCAAGTCTAGAATGTGCACTAGATGTGAGGTTCTAACTAAAGAGAATGATTACCTCAAAGTGACTCTTGAGAATTTTTCTAGTGGGAAAAAGAAACTCAACATGATTCTTGACCAATCCAAGGTGAGTGTGAAAAATAGTGGCCTAGGTTTCAATCCCATAGAGCATTCCAAGAAACACCCACCTAAGATTGCTAGAGTTGTGAAAAATGGTATCTGGAAATATTTTTCCTAAATTCTTGATAATCTTGGTAACCTCCCTGAGAAATTTCATAATTTTTAGAAATTATTTGCTATTTCTTAGGGGCTGGTCAAACCTTTAGGTTCTTTGGTCAAACCCCTAGCCATCAGATTGTGAATTTTCTAGCAAGAAATGCACTTCATGAAAAATTCTGGAAAATTTATTCACGGACGATCTTGAAGTCAAGATCACTCAGTAAAAATTCTGGAAAATTTATTCTCTGGTCAAACCACTAGCCAGCAGATTGTGAATTTTCTAGCAAGAAATTCACTTCATGAAAAATTCTGGAAAATTTATTCACGGTCGATCTTGAAGTCAGGATCACTCAGTAAAAATTTCAGAATTTTTGGATCTGTGGAGCTACCTCTAGAAATTCTCAAACCATCTCAGTCTTTTTAATTCAAATCTGGAATAAATGTTCCTGACTCGAACCTGAGTCAGACCGACCCGAGTCTCGTGGCTCAGCCCAACCAACTAACCGCGTCGCTTGTGAGCCGTCTGATGGAGATCCTCCGGTCCAGGTTCCGCACTCGTTCGAACCACTCCGGGCTTTTCTCTCCTAATCCGAGCCGTCCATTTCCGATCGAACGGCCCAAAACCACGGACCAGGCCACTCCTGCGCTGCGCCGTTGAGTCGCTGACACCGCAGGGCCCACTCATCAGACCCGTCTTCTCTAGCTCGCTGCGCACTCGGAGCAGAAGTGCCACGCACCGAAGAAGCTCTGTGCTACCCCGTTGACGGCGTGGATCCACCGCCCCGGCTCACCACTCCTGGAGCGTCGACTCTTCACGTCGTTTCCTTCCCGGCCGTTGGAGCTCTATAACTCTGTCTCCCTTGCCTGCAAGCTCTCACTTTCCCTCTCGGTGGCCGAGGGAAAGGAGGCGAGATCTTGGCTCTACCTCGGGTAAGCTTCGTGCTTCCACCTCCTGCTTCATCTCCGTCCATCTCTGGTTCCATTTTTGCTAACGCGAGGCCCTGTCTTGGCTTGTAGTGCTCGGTTCACCGTCAAGCTCTCTATGGCTGCAGAGCACGCACCCGGAGCCACCGCCGTGCCAACTCTGTGTGTCCAGTGAGTTCCATCCTCGCTCAAGTGCGTCACCGGCCGTGCCTTGGCTTGTTTAATCTTTCCCCTCACTCATTTTAGCCACCGGTTCACAGGAGCCCAAGTGATCAAAGTTTGTTCTAGTTTTCAGCCGCGGAGCTCCTGCCTTCCCCATCTCCGGTGAGGTGAGCCTCTAGTCGATTCCTCGCTTGTGCAGCCCCAGTGGGCTGCCCTTGAGATCTCTTTACCGCTCACTCCCTGCCTCCTTCACCAGAGCAAGCTCTCCTCGGTGAAGCACAGCGCCGCCATCACCCTCCTCAACGCTGGCTCAACTCCGACCTCCTCCGAGTATCTCCCTCGCTCAGGTAGTCTCTCTGTGCCTCGTAGATGCTGTGGCACCCGCTTCCATGGACAATGCTGAGCTCAATCGTGCCATGCGTGTTTAGCTGTAGCTCCCCGCCGCCTCTATCCGGTGCGCCGCCACTTCGGGCCGGCTCAGCCACCGTGAGTGCCACCGTTGGGTGCACAAGCTTATTGTGGACCCATCCATACCCTCAGCCAGCGCCGCAGTGCCCGGGAACGACAGCGAGAGTCCGGCGAAGCCAGAGCCGTATTGTCGGATTTCCGACGGAACTGTAGCAAGGCCATTAAGACTAAATCTCGTTCATTAACTGCTAATGATTGCCCAGTAGTTAATGGCTATCCTAAAGGTTGGTTTCTGTGTGACTGACGTGTGTGGCCGAGCATAGTAAGTATGGCTTAAACCCGGGTTGAATCGGTGTATGACATGCGGGCCCTGGAGTTTAGTGCACGGCTTCGATTTCGTGGACCGGAGAGTCTACGCACTATTCCGTAAACCGTGTGTGTGACATGTGGACCCCACATGTCAGGCTGCATTTCTTTTCGGATTTCAAAATTTGGAAAAGGCACTATTCAAGGGACCCACGAGTCAGTGGCTATGGCTAGCTTCGGCTGGGTATAAAAAGTCTTTTATTTTTTATAAAATTTGAAATGCTTTATTTATGAACTGAAAAATGCATTAACTTGAAAATTGCATAGGTAATTCATTTTAGCTCCAAATTTGATGATTCAAATTTTGCTTGGTTTATTTTTGCATGTAATTTATTATAAAAATAGTTTGAACCTTGTTACTGTTCTAGAAAACCCTCTTTGCAAAATTTCTTTAGGTTTAATACTTTTATTACTCTAAACATTGTTTCGACTTCAAAAATGCATAAGTATTTCTCTATAGCTTCAATTTAAGTAAACTCAATTTTGTTATTTTCCTCTATTACTATACTTTAGTGTAAAATAGGTTTTGGGCATATTGCTACCTCTAAAAATTTGATTTTACAATTATTTTATGCACTACTTTCTTGTCTTTGAAAAAGCATAGAAAATTCATCTTAGTTGTGGATATCGTGAGGATATGTGCACGATCTCAGGATGATGAGTCAATTGGCAATGGCGTTGTTGGTTTGCAAAATCCCGCGTTTTCGGGTTTGCTCCAAAATTGCCGGACCACAGCGGTCCGATCGGTGGTGCTCAGCGGTCGATCGCTGCGTGGAGGAGTCCGACCGGCCATGGTGGCCGGTCCGACCGCCAAAATGATTTTAGGTTTTTGGAGCTGGGCCAAAAATAGGTTGTGTAGGAAAGTGAGGGGAGTCTCCTGGATGTGGTCCCATCATTTTTGGAGCTCCCAGTCAAAAGTTCTATTCGCTTGAATTTTGGCTAAGTCTTTTGACCGGCCGACCGTTGCTGGGAGCGGTCCGACCGGCTGAATCGGTCGGACCGCCCCGTGGGGCTGATCGACCCACCGATGACTTGGAGGTTAGCCAAGTTGGCATTGTGTTGATTTGAATGTGTGTTATGGATGGACTTCAATGCTTTATTGTTGTATATTGCATTGCGGAACTAACGTGGGTCAAGTTGTGAAGAACTTGTTCCCGAAAATGATTTGTTTGTCTATTGTTGTGCTGGTGGCTTGCAGGTCAACGACGTCAACAGTGGAGTGGATCGGGACTACGCTTGGAGAGCTGAGGTCCAGAACGATCATGGATACCGGGTGAGGTCGTGTGACTCAAGCATGGTGCAGGATGGGCAAGATGAATCGAACGGGTAGTTCGGTACAGCTGGTTGGATCAGGCGGTGCGGAAGTTGGTGCAAGTCTCTGGGAGGTTCCGATGGGATTCGGACAAGAGAGGCTTGGCGACGTGATGAGAACCGCTGATCAACCTACACGTGGTGAAGCAGGCGATTGCTTCAATAGTTATGTGTGTGTGGGTCCCATGTGTAAGTGACCCCAAAAGTGAAACCCTATCTCTCTAGTATAAATAGAAAGGGGGGAGATGGAAAACCCCCCAAGCATTCATTTAGCCCCCTTCTTCCTTTTTCTAGGGTTTGGAGAAGAGGAGAGGAGAACTAGGGTTTGGAGTGTGCTCCTTGTGTGAGCTCTTGCCCTCCTTGTTGGAGAGGCTTTGTAAGCATCTAGTGTGATTGAACAATCTTGTGATGCTTAATTGAAAGATCAATTGCTCCCTTTGTGTTCTTCTCTCTTTTGGATGATTTTGGTGCTTCCTTGATTCAAAGCTTTTTGCTTGGTCTCTTGGCCTACTTTATCTTGCTTTGATGTGTGGGAGTACTCCTAGAGTCATCTAGATCATCAACCCCCACAAGCAAGTCTTGAATCAAGATTTTCATATTTCTAGGGTTTGTGCACTTCTTTGGTAGAATCTCGAGAGATCGATTCTGCGAAGTAGATCTGACGGATCGTCGCTAGAAATAGGTCTCTAATATCATTAGGGAGGTGTACTCGAAATTTGGTCAAGTTTTATTGGTTGAATCAAAAGTTGGATCAAATTTCGTTTTGGTTTTGGGTGGAGTTTTTCGCCTGATGAACCGGTCCGACCGGTGTTACTGCAACGGACCGACCGCGTGTATTCGCACCGCTGGTTTGCCGGTCGAACGGCTGTCCACCGTCCGACCGCCGCTTAGTTGTTGGTCCGATCACTGGTTGACCGTCGGTCCAACCGCCCGTGGTAGCCGGTCAGACCACCAGTACCCAGTTCAGAACAGTGAGTTCTTTTCTCCATTTGTGTCGTGTGGTTGAGGGGTTTATCAAATCCAACACAAGGCTTCCGTTGTGTGCTTACTGATCTTCTTAGCTTTCATAGCTAAAGGAGTAAAGTTCGTGTTGATTTTGATTTAGGCGAGAAAGTTTTGAAAGCGCCTATTCACCCCCCCCCCCCTTAGTCGCCTTTCCGGTCCTACAAGTGGTATCAGAGCCGGTTAGCTCTTCTCATAGATCTTAACCGGTCTTTGGAGCCATGGCGACTGATAAGTACTCAACCAAGCCACACATTTTTGAGGGAGTTGACTTTGCATACTGGAAGGCTCGTATGCAAGCATATATCGAGGCTCAAGGGCACACTATTTGGCTAAAGGTGAAAAATCCTTATGTCGTGCCAAATAGATGACGATATGATCACTCGGATGTGGAGGCCAACAAAGAAGGCTCGAAATTATTTGATCCAAGGCCTTAGTCGATCCGAGTTTGAGCGTGTTGCTCACTTGCGGTCGCTTCATGAGATCTGGCGACACTTTGTGACTATCACGAAGGGTCCATCGCGATCAAGGAAGTGAGACAGAACCAGCTCAAAAAGGTTTACTCTAAGATCGAGCAAAGGCCTGGTGAGTCTTTGGATGAGCTGTGGGGACGATTCTCCAAGATTCTTCATGATCTCCGCGCTGTTGACTTGGTATTTTCTAAGTCTGAAAATGCACGCCAGCTTCTGGGTGCTCTTGATGTGAAGGTCTGGGGAATGAAGATCACTTCCATCAATGACAACACTGTCATGAGTGAGCTTACCATGGATAAGCTTTACTCGAGGTTGAAGACGCATGAGATTGATTTCATCTCGCGTCTCCCCAAGACAGAGTCGATGGCACTAGTGGTCGACAAATCCAAGGGTTGTTCTTCTGATTCTCTTGAATGTAGCTCATCTGGTTTTTCATTAACTGCTTTACATTCTTTAAGCGATGAGCAACTAGAGAAACTGCCCGAGGATAACTTAGCCCTCCTATCCACCAAATTCACAAGAGCGTATAACAAGGTGAGGAATAGGAGGAGAAGTGGACCTATCACGTGCTTCGAGTGTGGTGAGCCAAACCACATTCGCTCCAGGTGCCCCAAGCTAAAGGGCAAGGAGGAGAAGGAGACACGAAGATATCCCCAGGAGAGGGATGCTAAACCCAAGAAGTAAAACTATCGCAAGTTTGTCACCGTAGGGTCCTTGCCGCCTAGAGAACGTCAATATGAGCGATGTGGACTCGAACGGAGGACGCACGAGTGACTCGTGGCAAGAAGAAGGCGCAGGACTTCACCGGCATGTGTTTCATGGCCATGAACAGCCATGACAGCGACTCCTCCAACGATGAGGATCCTTTTAGTGATCCTGATGAGGTATGCCCTTCTATTGCTGACATGAAAAGGGCGTTGGTGCTTGCTGAACAGAAATTGCATAAGCAAGTAAAAATGATTAAGAAGCAGGATATTATGATTGATAATTTGAACCTAGAAGTTGTTAGGCTTAAATCTATAATCCCGATGATATTTGTGAATCTGCACTAGCTTGCTTAATGACTTGACAAGCTTGAAATCGCTCATTCCTCTCGTCACTAATCAACTTAAAGATGCTCTCGATGAACTAGAATCTCTCAAGTGTAGTTCTGCTTGCTTAGATGCCATTTCACTTGATGTGACTGCCATGGAAGCTATCCCTTTAACTTGCTCAAATTGTGCTTTGCTTGAATTAAAACTGGATAGCTCCTTAAAAGAATTGCAAAAATTTGATGCTAGTCACACATGCTCTCATTGTAAGAATAATAGGATTAAGATGCAAGAGATGAAAGAAATGCTAGTTTACTCTAGAGTTGCATCTTGTGAAAATTGTCCCAAGCTTACAATTGAGATTGAAGCCTTAAACAAGACCCTTGAAGAAAAGGCTAAAATTGAAAGATCCATGTCTTTTACTGCTTCTAAGAAAGTTATTGATTCTAACTCTTGTGCTTTAAATGCTGAAGTTGAAACCATGATTAATTAGATTCAAGAGGCATTTAGAGTCAAATTTAAGGAGCAGTTGAATAGGATTAGAGAATCCTATTGTGTGTCTTGTGAGGCATTCAAAGTGGAAGTGGCCCTTCTTAAGAGTAAGAGCAATGAGGTAATCAAGTCTAGCAAATGCACTAGATGTGAGGGTTTAATTAAAGAGAATGATTACCTCAAGGTGACTCTTGAGAAGTTTTCAAGTGGGAAAAAGAAACTCAACATGATTCTTGATCAATCCAAGGTGAGCGTGAAAAATAGTGGTCTAGGTTTCAATCCCCTAGAGCATTCCTATAAAAACCCACCTAGGATTGCTAGAGTTGTGAAGAATGGTTTGTTTGAGCTAGAACCTCCTAAGCCATCCGGGGTTATTTTCAAATCCGCTGGTTTTGCTCAAACTCTTTCTGGCAAGAAAGGTGCTTCCACTCATTCTGTACAGACCTCTCAAAAGGTCCAGTACCATTGCACCTTCTGCAAGAAAGAAGGCCATACTGTTGAGTTCTGCTTCCGAAGAGCAAAACTTGGGAGAAAAGAGAGGATGAGCGTCCTGAAATCCATTAGAGGAGTCCCTTCTCCAGCTATAGTCTCTAGAGCTAGCGCACTGCTTATCGCAACACATATAGGCCTAGAATTGTAGAGAACTTTGTAGACTCTTTTGGTGGGTCTAGGCAAGATGTTGGATTAGGACATCGTGAGGAGAGACACCTGTAGCACCTAGACAGGGGAGTATCGATCTTTTGGTAGATCGTTTGGAGAGGTCTAGGTGGTTCTCATGTGCATCCTTATGATTTTATTCCCGACCATGTTTACGCTATTTCTCTCGCTGCTCCCGGACATCGTGCTTCTCGAAGATCGGATTCTCGATCATTTATCACTAACCCGATCTCGAGGCACGGATGTTTTCGATTGTGCTTTTAGGTCCGTCGTGCGAGGAAGGAGGACATATGGCTTGTTGACTCGGGTGTTCTCGACATATGACCGGAGATTCTAGATGGTTCTCCTCCTCACACGCATCCGCAACGAATTGATTACTTTTGGGGATGCTTCTACCGAGACCGTGGATCAAAGGGCACTTGGCGTCAACGACAAGTTCATGCTAAAAGACGCCGCTTTGGTAAGTAAGTGAGGTATAATCTTCTATCTGTTTCTCAGCTGCTTGATGAGGGTCTAGAAGTGAGGTTTAAGAGAGGTGAGTGTAAAGTTCTAGATTCCTCGGGTGAGCTTGTGTTTAAGATCTCCAGATTTGAGAAGATCTTTTGTGCTAATTTCAGTAGCTCTTCTGTTTCCAGTCCTAGGTGTCTTGTAGCCTATGATTCTCATGATCTTGTTTTGTGGCATCGTAGACTTGAGCATATAGGTTTTGATCATTTGTCTAGAGTCAGTTGCAAGGACTTGATTAGAGGTTTGCCTAGGCTGAAGGCTGTTAGAGATCTTATGTGCTCACCCTGTAGACATGGTAAGATGGTGTCTGCTTCCCACCCACCTCTTACCTTGGTAATGACTGATGGACCAGGTGTAATACCTCATTTGTCCAGCTAGGTTGTATTGTTTCAATTATCTGGAAATTTTATTCGAAATCGAGATTTTCAACTTTCTGGAATCGAATCGGTAAAAAGAAAGAAGTCGGAGGGGGTAAAAGAAACATCATTCGACGGATTTTCCAAACAGCAGGGGGGGTAATTATAATTGTACGTCAACCTGGGCCGCAAGCCAGCGCCTGTGGCCTGAAAAGGCGGGCCGCCCATGTAGGGCCGCCAAAAGGGGGCACCACTTTATTTGGATCGCTGGTTTAAAATTTAGAGCCTTTTCTTTAGGGTCGTTCGATTTCAAGGCGATCAGCAGTTATAGTTTTTCATTGGATGGTTAGACCTCTGTTTTGGCCGAATTAGAGTTTACCATCAACTAGAGTTTCGTAGCCTGTTACGTTAAGAAACTTTGGGCACTGGTTTCGTGTCGTTTCGAGTTCCAGATAATTAATTATGCTTTTTCTCGTACCGCTGCTCATAAGGGCTGAAATCGCGTAATAGTTTATTTTCAATTTGGGTCTATGCGGTATATTGAATAGTCAGGGGTTATTGTAGAACATCGGTAGCAGTGTTTTATCGTTGTTCTTATTTTTGGGAACATGCTTGTGTAGGCGGTGAGACATCCCGTGTGGGAACACCTCCGTTGCCTGCTAACGAGTCACTACGCAAAAGGCAAGTACTGTATGCATAATGATATGTTGTTTACATGAATGTTTTGTGCCTTGTTCATGATGTTGATATACTGCAAGTACCTTGTATACTATGTTTGATGCAAAAATGTGATGTGTGAGTGAATGATTATATTTGTTCGTACTTGTGGATGAATGCCATGTGTTTCTTTTCAATTATGAGTACTATTCAATAATGCCATGGGAACACATCATGACATGCATAAATTACATTTGTAAGACCCATCAATTCCAGTATGGGCACTTGAAAATCCCATCAATTCCAGAATGGGTACATGAGTCCACCATTCCAATGTGTGCCATGTTACGTGAGTCCACCATTCCAATGTGGGCCACGTTGGACGATCGTATGAAACGTTCTTCATACGATTACTTTAAGTGAACACCGACGGGTGTTACACTTGCTATACCGGTATATGCTGCAATATGTCCAATTCCTTCAATGCATCATTCCACTTCATCCATTCATAAATTTGTTTCCAGTAAATGTTCAAATGATGATGGTGATATATTGCTCATGGAATGTTTGATTGTTTCATACAGTTACTTGCTGAGTCTTTGGCTCATTCTTGCTTTGTTGTTTTATTTAGGTAAATGACAAGGAAGAATGATCTTGTGGAGGGTAGTTCATCACGATGCACTCACTACCATAAACCAAACATTTTGAAGACTTTTACTGTCGTTAAATATGACTTGTGTTGATTTGTAATAAGCCAGTTTGGTCATAACTACCTTATCTCTCGTAATGTTTATTTCTATTCCATTGATTAAACCTGATGATGAATTCTTGTTTCCGTTTAATCTTTATACTTGATTAACCTGGTTATGTGTTTTGGTGTTATTCTTCTAAAGAGTAGTGGTTGTAGGTGACATCTTGACTTCCATATAGTCAGGGTGTTACAGTTGGTATCAGAGCGGGCTTTAGGTCCGTGGTTCATTCAAACATATTAAATTGACACACTGTGCACATTAGGAGGGGTTGGTAAACTGTTGCTTCCGTGCATTCCAATTGTTGTGACTCGATTAATGAGTCGTTGTTGAGTTGTTTTGTGCTATGATGTGTTAAACTATGATATGAGGTGTTATCCTATATATATATATGGATTAATTTTATGATTGTCATGAGATGATCCTATATATTCATAATTGATTGCATTAGCTATGCGTATCGGTAGCGGACGTTGAGCAGTTGAGTTCGTGGTTGTTGTCCTGGGTTTTGCCAGGCTACACCACTGTTCGTGTTGTAATAGTAGAGAAGTTGTTACCCCTGTTCCATAGTTCTGTGTTGAGCCCGAGCTCATTGATGAAGTTGTTGTCCTTCTCAAGTTTGTATCCGGTTTTCGTTGTAGTTTCTGATAGTTCGTGAATTTCTTTTGAATGGAGGGTTATAATGAAGTGGGCAATCTCTAGTAGATTTCTGATCGTTCTTTGAAACAATTATTGTTCTTGCTACTATTGTGATATTTCTGCTCCACGTGAGCGTAGTTAAATTGCAAGATTTACCTTTTCACGGAAGTTCTGCTTTACCTCGTTGGAAAATTCAACCCGTGTGTTCGCTTGGGGTTTCGGGCATTGGCAGATTTCTTTTGCAAGTTCTTTATCAAGTGCACAATGATCTTGCATATTTCTTTTTGGGATGCTTTAGACAGTGGTTCTCTTCCTTGATTTCTGATTTTGACAAATTCTTGTCCGGTGGTAGTTGATGAATTTCTCTTAGGTTCATGATTCATGGTAGTTGATGAGATCCAATAGGTCTTTAAAGGTTCTCTCAAAACATTATTGTTTTTCGTTGTTGAATTTCTTTTATTTTAAATGATCTTCGACGCTTGGCAATATTGATATTTCCATGTTTGTTCCTTCCTTCTCATTGGAAAATAGCGACTCGTTTACTCGTTTGATAGTTTGTATAATGAGAGTTTTCTGTTGCAAGTTCGTTAACACAAGGAAGCATTGGCTCCATGTATTTCTTTTGGATCATTCCGCGTATTGAAGTTTAACGATCTCTTTTACGAGGTTTAGTGTTAAAACCCTTTTTGGGGTGCCTTGTGGTGATTAAGTCGGAGATGGTAATCAAACAAATTGGTTGGCTACGGTTCCTATTGGTCCCTAGATGTTTTTCAAACCAAATCTTGTCTTTCTGATTCTTGAGCTCTCTTTGCTACTTGTACACTATATTATTGACAAGATCATTCTTTTGTAAGGGTCCTATCACACTTGTTGATTAAGGGGACCCAGTTAACTGCTTGGTATTTTGGGGAACAGGAATTAGCTTTTACAAAGTTTGTCGAAGAAAGTCTTGACTCTACTCGTTTCTTTTGTAGTAGTTGGAATGTTGGAGTTTAGAACCTCTCTTGAAAAAAAAAATATCGAAACCCTTTTCTAATGTTATGGTGGAGTTGTGTGAGAGGTTTGTTTCAGCTTTGTGGTTTTCGTACTAAGTTTCCTTTCTAGAATAAGTTGTTATTACAATTCCATTTGATGCTGAAAAATTTCTATAACACGATTTGCCATGTTCCTTTAGAAGGTTTATTGATATGATCAGTAATGTGATGGCAATGTTGATTCCTTTATAAAGAAAGAAAGTTGTCCGCCTTTCGTAATATTTCTAAAATGATCAAATTTCTAGTTTTGTCTTCATGCTCTTTTGGGGAATTCAAGTTCTTTGTGGTAAACATAGTTTGTCGAGTAAAGCGATATGTTGAAAAATTATAATAGTTCTTCCATGATGTGGTTGTTTTGATCTTGAATACCCGTTTGTTCCTAACGGTTAAGGTCGGATATTCTATTTTTGTGAGGCCTATGTTTTCAACTGTGGACTTCCCATATGTTTTCTGAGTTCGTTGCCTAATTGGTTTTCCCCGAGTTCGTGTTCCTTGCAGTGGTAAGTGATTTTTCAGTTGGTGAAGATCGTATCTATTTGCCTCTTCTTTCGAGAAGGAATCAACCCATTCATTCCACGTGGGTCTTCCGAAAAGTTTTCTAAGTGTTGTTATGGGCTTGATGTTAATACCTGTAGTAAATTGATCGCCTTTAGTGGCATCGTTCAAATAAGAACATTTCAAGTTTAGCTTTCACGGTACCTTGGAGCTCGAGAATCAACTGGTAACTGAAATTATTTTGGGTAACTAGAGGAATTGGTTTAACCTATTGTTTCTTAAAGATTTCGTGTGATTTAGTCCGAAAGGCTCCTTGGTTTGAGTTCGCAAAGTGAGGTTGCAATAAAAGAATATTTTCGTTGATCCCTTCGAGACGGTTAATCCGCTTGTTTTCCGTGAAATCTGTAAGGGAAATGTTTCGAGTTTTGTGGTGAGAACATTTGGATCTCGTGTTTCCCAAGTAGATGAACCGCTTTGAGCAAGTTGGCTCATTGAAGGATCTTATCGATTCTTAATTAAATCTTGTGGTTATTTGAAGCGTCCCTAAATTTGTTGCTCTTTCCGCTCAAGAGATGGCGAATTTCAAACGTAATATCTTTCTTTCGTGTCGGCTGTTTTTGCTATTCTCTTTTGAGGGATGTGAGCCTCCAATTATGAATTCAGCTTTCGTTTTTCAATATCACCTTTATCAGAATATTTCTTTTGGTTTCCTGCTCGCCGTGATGAGCAACGCCTTTCTGTGTGAATAAACTTATCTTTGTTCGCCTCTTCCTTTTGAGAAAGGATCACGCTTTGGGTTGCAAAGTGTTTGCAAAGGCTAAGTTTGGCTCTTGGTTGGTGGTAGATGAGTAATCGTAGCGGTGATATTTTTGCTACCAAGTTACCGGAGGAGTAGTAGAATGTAGAATGGTTTTGATCTGATTCTTGGGGAAAATTAATTCACATGGAATGCTTGGTTTCGAAGTAAGTCTGAAAAGTGTTTCGACTGAGTAGAACCTATGGTATAGTGAAACTTCATAACTTCAGTTCATGATTGAATGGTCGGTGATTATCGAAAGTATGGAAACCTTGATTACTTCTATAAAGCAACGCAATTGGATAATGATGCGAGATTAGGCGAGAAATTTCTAAGTATGCATTTGAGTGAGTATGTTAGAATTGGGGAAAATGTAGGAGAGTCAATCCATTGATTTCCCTATATGTTATAATTGAATTTGTGGTAGAGATCTTGGAGGTTAAATTTGGGTTTGCATTGTTATGCTAGACCATTGGTTACACGATGATTGTGTGTAGAGGAAGTGGGATAATAGAGTTTCATGAGCAATGAATGGTCTTTGATAGAACTCTTCTGATGTAGTACATGTCCGTGCGTGCTAAGGATCTTGAATTGTTGTTATTGGAAATCGAAGATAATGTGATTGCGTGGTGCCTACTATTTGTGTGTTATGGATGCTTTCAATCAAATCGATTCTGTATTACCTAGAGTATCCAGTAGATTTCATAGAGTCTCTTCACAATGGTGTGGATGATTTAATTCAGTTTGAGCATGATTTGAGGATATTTAACTAAAAGGTTTAAGCTCGTGTGGTATGCGATGAATTCAAATTTCAAGGATTCGAGAGAAATTTTATTCCTAGAAGAAAGAAACTGTGGAAAGGAATGTTCAACGGATAATGAGGTGTTTTCTTGATTCTCGGTTGAGTTTGGTGTTGATGACCGGTGTTTTCTGCAAATTGAGTTGAGGTTTTGTTGGCATGTAGATTCTTTCCAATTCAGACAAACTGCCAGTGTTTGGTTTGGACGTTCCAGGAATTTCTCCTTCGGTTGTAGTGGTGTTCATTTGTAAACTGCCTATTTAGAAAATGGATTTGTTTTGAGATGAATTATCAAATTTGGAATTTAATCTTTTGGTGGAGTGTTAGCATTGAGTGGACGCGATGAGGACTCTCTATTTTCAATTGGATTCTCTTCGTTTTCGAAAGTTGCAGAAATTAGAAAGTATTTCGTTTTGACCGTCTCGGGTAAACGCGCAATCGCAACGCCGGGGGTTACGTGCCGAGAGTGGGCATTGAACCATTCAAGATTCGAGTTATAGTTTAAGACGTTGACCATTGAGTATGGTCTTACCTTCGATCCTCTTCTGATGAGGGTACCTAGAAAGTTCAGGTTGAGTGTTAGGTCAGGCGTCGTTTTGGGTCTTTGGGTGGTGGTTTTCTCTAGTCCGAAAGAGAGGCCGCTTGAGAGCTGGAGACCCTCGTGCGCGATAAGTATCCAGACCTGTTCGTTTCAGGTAACTACCTAAGTTGAACATCTATCTTTCTCGAAGTTTGTTGCGTAGATTCGAGGTCGAATCTTTTCTAAGGGGGTAAGAGTGTAATACCTCATTTGTCCAGCTAGGTTGTATTGTTTCAATTATCTGGAAATTTTATTCGAAATCGAGATTTTCAACTTTCTGGAATCGAATCGGTAAAAAGAAAGAAGTCGGAGGGGGTAAAAGAAACATCTTTCGACGGATTTTCCAAACAGCAGGGGGGGGTAATTATAATTGTACGTCAACCTGGGCCGCAGGCCGCGGCCCAGGTGGCCCAAGAGGGGCCGGCCGGCCCATGTAGGGGCCGGCCAAAAAGGGGGGGGCACCACTTCCCCCCCCAAACCCTAGCCGCCCCTATCTCCTCCCCTCCCCCTTGGCCGCCTCCTCCCTCCCCCAAGCCGGCCTCCTTGCTGCTCCTTGGCGCCTCCTCGCGGTGGGGGTGCTACCCCCGGTGATCCCCGTCGCTCCTCCCCAAGGGCCCCTCCATCATCTCCATTCCCCGCCGCCGTCGACGCCGTTCGTCGTCTCCCGGTGGCCGGCCCGAAGAGAGGAAAGCGAGGGGAAGCGAGGAAGACCCGTGTGCAGCGGATCTTCATCGTTCTACTGGTCTTCAAGGGTAATTAGACCTACGATTCGTTGTTTGATGCCATTAGAGTTGAGAACCCGATTGGATTTGTAGTTTTGTTTTAATTCTGTTAGTAGATTGATTCTGTCCAGTACGTTGTACCTCAGTTTTGGGTATCTTAGAGGCCGAATTGGACATCTGTGTCTTCTGGAGAATTGTTCCTTATTTCATTAGCTTTCTTTTGGCACCTCGATCACGAATTTTCACACAGTAGTTTAAAAGTTATGACTGTTTTACCACGTACTGCTCTGTCTGTTAGAAATTCTGGGTATAGTCGGTTGCGCCTAGGTTTTGATCTAGTTAGATTCAGAATCAGGTCGGCCACCCAACTAGGTTTTTGCAGATAATTTCACCATGTTTCCAGGCTGATAAGAATCACTTTATGTGGATCAGTGGTTTAAAAGTTAGAGCCTTTTCTTTAGGGCTGTTCAGATTTCTGGGCAGACTGCAGTTATAGTTTTTCATTGGATGGTTAGACCTCTGTTTTGGCCGAATTAGAGTTTACCATCAACTAGAGTTTCGTAGCCTGTTACGTTAAGAAACTTTGGGCACTGGTTTCGTGTCGTTTCGAGTTCCAGATAATTAATTATGCTTTTTCTCGTACCGCTGCTCATAAGGGCTGAAATCTGGCAGAATAGTTTATTTTCAATTTGGGTCTATGCGGTATATTGAATAGTCAGGGGTTATTGTAGAACATCGGTAGCAGTGTTTTATCGTTGTTCTTATTTTTGGGAACATGCTTGTGTAGGCGGTGAGACATCCCGTGTGGGAACACCTCAGCTGTTCGCTAACGAGTCACTACGCAAAGGCAAGTATCGTATGCATAATGATATGTTGTTTACATGAATGTTTTGTGCCTTGTTCATGATGTTGATATACTGCAAGTACCTTGTATACTATGTTTGATGCAAAAATGTGATGTGTGAGTGAATGATTATATTTGTTCGTACTTGTGGATGAATGCCATGTGTTTCTTTTCAATTATGAGTACTATTCAATAATGCCATGGGAACACATCATGACATGCATAAATTACATTTGTAAGACCCATCAATTCCAAAGATGGGCACTTGAAAATCCCATCAATTCCGAATGGGTACATGAGTCCACCATTCCAATGTGTGCCATGTTACGTGAGTCCACCATTCCAATGTGGGCCACGTTGGACGATCGTATGAAACGTTCTTCAGACGACACTTTAAGTGAACACCGACGGGTGTTACACTTGCTATACCGGTATATGCTGCAATATGTCCAATTCCTTCAATGCATCATTCCACTTCATCCATTCATAAATTCGTTTCCAGTAAATGTTCAAATGATGATGGTGATATATTGCTCATGGAATGTTTGATTGTTTCATACAGTTACTTGCTGAGTCTTTGGCTCATTCTTGCTTTGTTGTTTTATTTAGGTAAATGACAAGGAAGAATGATCTTGTGGAGGGTAGTTCATCACGATGCACTCACTACCATAAACCAAACATTTTGAAGACTTTTACTGTCGTTAAATATGACTTGTGTTGATTTGTAATAAGCCAGTTTGGTCATAACTACCTTATCTCTCAGAACTGTTTATTTCTATTCCATTGATTAAACCTGATGATGAATTCTTGTTTCCGTTTAATTTTATACTTGATTAACCTGGTTATGTGTTTTGATGTTATTCTTCTAAAGAGTAGTGGTTGTAGGTGACATCTTGACTTCCATATAGTCAGGGTGTTACACCAGGACAGCTTCTTCACTTAGATACAGTTGGTCCTTCTAGAGTTCAGTCAGCTGGTGGGAAATGGTATGTGCTGGTGGTTGTGGATGATTACTGCAGGTATTCATGGGTTTATTTTCTTGCTTCTAAGGACGAAGCATTTGGATTCTTTAGAGATTTGGTCCTTAGAATTGTTGTTGATATACCTGGAGCTTTGAGAGCCATTAGGAGTGACAATGGGACAGAGTTCAATAATTCTTCTTTTTCTACCTTCTCAGACCGATAGGGAATTGAGCATCGCTTTCTTCTCCTAGAGTTCCCCAGCAAAATGGTGTTGTAGAAAGGAAGAACAGAACCCTTGTAGAGATGGCTCGGACCATGTTAGATGAGCACTCTACTCCTAGGAGATTTTGGGCTGAGGCGATCTCTACTGCTTGTTATATCTCCAATAGGGTTTTCTTGAGATCTGTGGTTGGGAAGACCTCCTATGAACTTAGATTTGGTCATTCTCCCAAAGTCTCTCATTTCAAGATTTTTGGTTGCAAGTGCTTCATTCTTAAACATGGCAATCTTGATAAATTTGAGTCTAGATGTTTTGATGGCATCTTTCTTGGATATCCTGCTCATTCTCGTGGCTATCGTGTTTTTAATGTTGATACTAACAAAATTGTTGAGACTTGCGAAGTCACTTTTGATGAGGCTAGTCCTGGTACTAGACCCGATGCTTCAGGTACACAGGTTCCTGAAATTCAAGGAAGCATCTTCGTCGATGATGACTCTGAGGATGAAGAACCAAACCATCCTCCAGCTACTTCTGAGAGGGGTGGAGAGCCTGCTACTACTACGTCAGTTTCAGCTGAGCAGCCTCCTCCTATCCCCACCGACGATCTGAGTGGCTCTGTTCCTACCTCCACAACTCATGAGGTAGAGGTCACTTCTGCACCAGGAGCACCTCTTCGCATCTGAAATGACAATATCCACCGAAAGCGGATGATTGGGGATCTTCAAGAGCGAGTCACTCGCCTCCGTGTTTATTTCTCCCGATTCTCATGCACATTCTCGCTTTTGTCGCTTCTTTTGAACCCCGAGATATCACCCATGCTTTATCTGATTCCTCTTGGGTCAATGCCATGCATGAAGAGCTTGAAAATTTCGAAAGAAACAAAGTCTGGTTTTTAGTTGAGCGACCTTCTGATTCTCATATTATTGGAACAAAATGGGTTTTTAAAAATAAGCAAAGTGAGGATGGATTGGTTGTTCGCAATAAGGCTAGACTTGTAGCTCAAGGTTATTCCTGTAGAGGGCTTAGACTTTGAGGAGACCTTTGCTCCAAGAGCTAGATTGGAGGCCATTCGCATTCTTTTAGCATTTGCAACATCCAAGGGTTTCAAGCTTTTTCAAATGGATGTTAAAAGTGCTTTCTTGAATGGCTTCATAGAAGAAGAGGTCTTTGTCAAGCAACCTCCTGGTTTTGAAAATCAAAAATTCCCAAATCATATTTTTAAACTCTCTAAAGCCCTGTATGGATTGAAACAAGCTCCTAGAGCTTGGTATGACAGGCTTAACAGTTTCTTGCTTGAAATTAATTTCAAAATGGGAATGGTTGATAAAACCTTGTTCACTCTCGTGCATGGCGTTGATTTCTTGTCGGTTCGATTTATGTGGATGATATTATTTTCGGTGGTTCCTCTCATGCTTTGGTGTCCAGATTTTCAGATTCGATGAGCAGTGAGTTTGAGATGAGCATGATGGGAGAGCTGACATTCTTCCTTGGTCTTCAAATCTAGCAACTGAAAGAAGGCACCTTCGTTCACCAGAGTAAGTATACAAAGGACCTTCTTCGGCGCTTCAATATGGGAAGCAGTAGGCCAATGTCTACTTCCATTGCTACAACCACCGTGGCCGACCCTCGATGAGGATGGAGAGTCCGTGGACCGTAAGGAGTACCGCAGATGATTAGCTCCTCCTCTATCTTACAATACGAGGCCGGACATACAATTCGCCCAGATGTCCAGGCGCTCGCTTTCAGCTTCCTCGTGCTTCTCATCGTCAAGCAAGACGCGCATCTTCGTATCTTCAAGATACGCTTGACTTTGGACTCTGGTATTCTTCTTCTTCGGCTCTTTCAATTCGAGCATTTTCTGATGCTGATTTCGCCGGGTGTAGAGTGGATAGGAAGAGTACTTCTGGCACTTGTCATTTCTTGGGCACATCTCTTGTTTCTTAGTCTTCTAGAAAATGGTCTTACATTACCTGATCATACCGAGGCCGAGTATGTAGTCTGCCGCTTGATGGATTTTATCCATGTTTGCGGACTATGGGTTATCTTTGGGAAGTGTTCCTCTTTTACGTGATAACACTTCGCAATTAATATTGCCAAAACCCAAAGGCAACATTTCGTGACTAAACACATTGATATTCGATTTCTTTTTCTGAGAGACCATGTTGAGAAAGGTGATGTTGTGCTTCACTTTGTAGAGTCTGAGCAACAGCTTGCAGATATTTTCACTAAAGCTCTTGATTCTTCTCGCTTTGTCGCTTATGGGAGAGTTAGGGGTTATTAGTCCTATTGGGCTGTTTTGAGGGGGAAGTTGCTCTTTTTGCATTCATTGTATCATAATGCATGTTTCAATTCATTTGTCTTGCATTGTATAATAAAATTAGTGGAGCTTTGATTATTATCCTTGTATAACTTGATTCCATTTTCTATACCTTGTCATATCAAGTGATAGTCTGCTAGACTTCTTTTATGGCTCTTCGTGTTTGGCTTAGCTTTTGCCTTGCTAGCTTTATATCTGTGAGCAAATCGAATCAAATCATGTCTTGTTGGATCTTGTGACTAGTTTTGCTCTAGTGATCCTCTTATGATTCTCGCCATGTCTTACAAGTTGAATTGAGTCTTGAACTTATTTTGAGATGAAAAATGAGCTTTTTAACTTCTTAAGTCAAGCAAAAGGAAAAAAATTGTTTGTGCGAAAAAACTGATCTCACCAATCCTTTCTCATGAGACGGCTTGCCATTGCACTAGGCATGAACTCAGGGGGAGTTTTGGATGACCTAGATCATTCTTTTAAGCTTATCGCTTGAGATGGTCGCGGCAAGGCTTGAGATCTAGCACAGAAAAAAAGGAGAAAGAAAAAAGAAAAACTGCCCAAAAAGGGCTAAGTGCTTGAGCTTTGCTTCAAAAGAATTTTCTTAATTGCTCAAAATGCCTCAATTCTTGTTTTGAGTCTCTTTTTACTTATAGACATGGCTTGACTCATTTTTGGTTTCTTTGAGTGAATCTATGATTTTGAGCAACCTTTCATGATTTTAATTCTGTTAATCTCAGATTGCTGCTATCTTGGTTTTAGCTTTGCAGTACATGTTTTGCCATGATTGAATATAACGTCTACTCTTTATATGGCTTGGTATAATACTTGTACTGTCTTCATGTATAATAGTCATGTCTCCTTTTTACTAAGTTCAAAAATAAAGTCATTCCTTCATGCTCTTTCTTTTTCATGCATCTTGATGAATTCATTGTCAAAGGGGGAGAAAGATTGTGAAGAAAATGCATACTTAAGGTTTAATATAAAAGGACTTCATAAAATAAAAAATTGAACCTTTTGAAAATTTGTGATCATAGTGAGTTAAGTCATTTGGTTCTATTGCTTTTTCCTAATTTCATTTGCACTTGAAGAAGACTCACAATGATCAAAGGTCAAATAGAAAAATTGCCTGTCATTTGGACCTAAGTGAGATTTTTGGCTACTTTCTGGAAATTGAATCCTTTGGTGCTTTCATTGCCTTATCTCACTTGCTTACACTATTCGCCGACTTGGTCGGCCTCCTAGGCTTTTTGTTGCTTATGGACCAAGTTGTGCCTTTATGCGAAAACGGCGATTTGTTTTACTTTTCAATTTGAAAAACCACATTTTCTGGGAAATTGCCAATGTGTTCATCAAGGGGGAGATTGTGGATATCATGAGGATATGTGCACGATCTCAGGATGATGAGTCAATTGGCAATGGCGTTGTTGGTTTGCAAAATCTCGCGTTTTCGGGTTTGCTCCAAGGCTGTCAGACCACAGGCGGTCTGACCGGTGGTGTCGGGCGGTCAGACCGCCCGTGGAGGAGTCCGACCGGCCATGGTGGCCGGTCCGACCACCAAAATGATTTTAGGTTTTTGGAGCTGGGCCAAAAATAGGTTGTGTAGGCAAGTGAGGGGAGTCTCCTGGATGTGGTCCCATCATTTTTGGAGCTCCCAGTCAAAAGTTCTATTCATTTGAAATTTCCAGAAGGTTTCAGAATTTCACGCTTGAATTTTGGCTAAGTCTTTTTGACCGGTCTGACCGCCGTTGTGGGAGCGGTCCGACCGGCCTGAAATCGGTCGGACCGGCCCTGTGGGGCGGTCAGACCGGCAATGGCTTGAAGATTAGCCACGTGTTGCATTGAGTTGGTTTTGATTGTGTTTATTATATGAACTTCGATGCTTTATTGATGTATATTGCATTGCTGAGCTAACGTGGGTCAAGTTGTGAAGAACTTATTCCCGGAAACGGTTTGTTTGTCTATTGTCGCGGTGGCTTGCGTGTCAACGCCGTCAACGGTGAGTGGATCGACTACGCTTGGAGAGCCGAGGTCCGTAACGATCAAGGATACCGTGAGGTCGTGTGACACAAGCATGGTGCGAGAATGGGCAAGATGGATCGAACGGTGGTTCGAATACCGGTTGGATCAAAGCGGTGCGGATATCGGTCTGAGTCTCGGGAGTTTCCGATGGGATTCGGACAAGAGAGGCTTGGCGACGCGATGAGAACCGCTGATCAACCTACACGTGGTGAAGCAGGCGATTGCTTCAATAGTTATGTGTGTGTGGGTCCCATGTGTAAGTGACCCCAAAAGTGAAACCCTAGCTCTCTAGTATAAATAGAAAGGGGGGAGACAGAAAACCCCCCAAGCATTCATTTAGCCCCCTTCTTATTTTTTCTAGGGTTTGGAGGAGAGGAGAGGAGAACTAGGGTTTGGAGTGTGCTCCTTGTGTGAGCACTTGCCCTCCTTGTTGGAGAGGCTTTGTAAGCATCTAGTGTGATTGAACAATCTTGTGATGCTTAATTGAAAGATCAATTGCTCCCATTGTGTTTTTCTCTCTTTTGGATGATTTTGGTGCTTCCTTGATTCAAAGGTTTTTGCTTGGTCTCTTGGCCTACTTTATCTTGCTTTGATGTGTGGGAGTACTCCTAGAGTCATCTAGATCATCAACCCCCACAAGCAAGTCTTGAATCAAGATTTTCATATTTCTAGGGTTTGTGCACTTCTTTGGTAGAATCTTGAGAGATCGATTCTGCGAAGTGGATCTGACGGATCGTCGCTAGAAATAGGTCTCTAATATCATTAGGGAGGTGTGCTCGAAATTTGGTCAAGTTTTATTGGTTGAATCAAAAGTTGGATCAAATTTCGTTTTGGTTTTGGGTGGAGTTTTTCAGTTCTGGACTGAACCGGTCCGACCGGTGTTGCAACGGCGGTCCGACCGCCCGTGTATTCAGACCGCTGGTTTGCCGGGTCGAACCGCTGTCCACCGGTCCGACCGCCAGTTAGTTGCCGGTCCGACCGCTGGTTGACCGTCGGTCCGACCGCCCGTGGTAGCCGGCTGACCGCCAAGATCCACCCGAATGCAAAGAGTTCTTTTCTCCATTTGTGTCGTGTGGTTGAGGGGTTTATCAAATCCAACACAAGACTTCCGTTGTGTGCTTGCTGATCTTCTTAGCTTTCATAGCTAAAGGAGTAAAGTTCGTGTTGATTTTGATTTAGGCGAGAAAGTTTTGAAAGCGCCTATTCACCCCCCCCCCCCTTAGTCGCCTTTCCGGTCCTACATTAGTTTCAAATGAGGTGAATCATTTTTTATTGATCATATCATGTGATGCTCTATCTACCATAAAATTTTTATGTGCACCACCTCTCTTGAAATTTTCACCAAAACTTTTAATTTTGGATAAATAGAGACAACTAGCAATTTATTGGATTTTATGAAAAATCGACTTTCAAACTGCCATAACTTTTGCATGGAGCATCCAAATTAATTGATTTTTGTTGCTAAATTCATCTAAAATCATTCTCTACCGTCTTTGAATTTTTCATGATTTTTGGACAAATTTGTTTTTTTGGGTCTTTTCGGTATTATTCGTTCTTATGGTGCCTTCGGTTCTTTCGAATAGGTTCCGACGAGTTTGTTGATTACGTGAGTGATCCTCTATAGAAAGAAAGTTATCTCCAGCAAGTCAAGCAGTTGTTTCCGTTTGATCATATTGATCCCATTACTTTCAAAGTTTATTATCTTGTTTGCAAAGTGTGTGTATGCATGCTCTATTTTCTTGTTAAATTATCGATCGAGTAGTTGATCCTATAGTTGCATAAACTATAGTTATATGTTCATCCTCTATCACTGAGCCTAGGATATATTCGCTGTGATTTAGAGTTCGATGGATGGACTCTAATCACTTCACTTATAGTTTGCGACTTGATATCGCTTAGAAATGCTTAGAACTGTAGAATGGGGATCATCGCCTCGACGGGGGTCTTTTCATCGTCACTATAATTATTTGAGTCAGGATACTCATGTATGTAATTTTATTTGGAAAACTAAAACTGAAAGTGAAATGTTTTAGACTTGGGCACATTGGCTTGATGGTATGATTATTGGGTGTGTGATTGGTGCCCGAGTCAGCAAGGACCGAACATCTTGGGAGCCCCTCTTGACTAAGTACTTTGGGAGGTATTAATTATTGAAGTCGCTGGTGGTATGAAAAAGAGAATGTTTGTTTTGGGTTGACAGGGATGGGTTCCTTTCTAAGTTCGTCATACCCAGGAGCACCCGCAGTTGCTTCGACTGGGCCGGTGCGTCTGACTCAACGTGTGGGTCCTTAGTGGGAGCCCGTAACGGTGGTTAACTAAGGGTTAACCCCCATACGTGCGACTCGTAATTAGTACAATCCATTGGAAAGCGTCTAGTAGGACTTAGCTTTGCCAGCATACCAAAGGAAGTGTGCTAAATCATGTGGCCAGCATACCAAAGGAAGTGTGCTAAATCACGTGTGGGTACGTTGGTACTCCCCTGCATGGTAAAATCTATTCGAATAGCCAAGTCCTTGGTTACGGACATGCTTGGCTAGGTCTCTACAAGATTTAGACTCAACAGTTTTTTTTATAAAACTTGATTTTGGGTGGTGCGAATGGGTAATTCATGCTATGTTGTGCTGGCTGTTGGGAAGTCACCTCTAGGATGTTATTTATGTTTATAATTATTGTCTCGCTGTTATTTAATCAATTAAAAATAGATTTGTCAAATTACTTTCAATCTATTACTTATTGCAAATGCAATATTGCTTTATACGTCAAACGAACCATATAACCTCCTCCTTTGTTTCAGCTTGCATGTAGCTATGTATAGGTTTATTACTCATAAGTCTTGTGAGTACATTTTGTACTCAGTTGCTTTGCTTGATTGTCGCAGAGGAGGTTGACCCCGAAGGGGTTAACTATTGTGAGACCGACTTCGACTTTGCTCTCGACGACTAGCTTGGACGTTTCTAGTCGGTTGCCTTGTGGGTAATAGCAAACCGTTTGGCTTTTCTTTATCACCATCTTTTGGCTTATGTTTCCTGTAGCAGCCCGATTTTTAGAATCGGGATGTTAATATTTAATTAGGCGAACAAATAAATATTTGGCAGTGTTTTAAAATTTTCCCGTGTTTAAGTAAAAAGATTTTTTCTAAAATCAAATTTGTTTAAAAGATACTTTAAAAAAATATATTAACAATAATAATAGAAACCAATATTTAATCGAATTGTTTGAGAGAACAATTAAATTAAATTATTTTGTTTCTTGTTTTCACTTGCTTTTCAAAAATCATGATGCATACATTAGTATCGTCGTTCTCATTTTCCAATTTGATCGACCGCGGGCAAAACGACCACGTGTCCCTTCTTTTCCGGTCATCTCTTCCAATTTCTGACCCTGCTAACTCCTATGCCTTCCCACCTTCAAATCTCAGCTAAAAATTCAAAACCAAGTCATGCATGTCATACCACCACGATCGTCATCGCACGAGTAACCCAATTCTGCAATTTATTTTCGCATGCATAGCAGTTTGAACGAAATCACAAAAAGGAGCAAAGAACTAGCAGATAAAACACCCACGTGTCCATTCTATATTTTTCCAACTTCTCTCCTCGCAATCACAACCAAAAATCAAAAATCATGCAATGCATGTTATATCGTTGCAATCATTGTCTCGAGGGCATTCCGTTTCTATAACCGGTTTACGCATGCAAGGTCATTTGGGTGACGCAAAAGAAAGAGGGAGGAAAAACTATATTGCTATTCATCTTCTAGGCAAATAGAAGCTTATAGATTTTTAGAGAGCACAATACTGTGGATAAATTCCTGAAATGTTTAGCTAAGCATCTACACTATGTCAGGAACCTCCCCTAAAAATTTTGTAATTTTTGGAGTTAAGAAACTATGTCTAAAAATTAACTGAACACTCTCACCTATTTTGTAAATTTTGGAATCACTGTTCATTTGAAATTTTCCTTCCCAGCCGAACAGCCCCATCACCATGCCATTTTTATTCATCCCCACTGCCATCCCCATCCCACCTTCCACTATTTTATTTAGCACTGTCATTTCCGTTCCCATCAACCAACCCCACATGCATTGTCCATTTCCCCTTGTCCTGGCCGAAAGGCACACTCCTACTGCCATTTCCTTGGTTCACTCACCATCTCCCAACAAAGCAATCACATGCATGCCATTTCTCTTTCTTTGTTTTCCCCCCAACCCAGAGCACCTCCAATGCCATCCATTCTTTGCTCATTTTTCTCTTGCTCCCGACCAAACCACGCCGAAAGGTGGAAAACGATTTGGCGAATCTCGCGTGAATCCTGCAAAATCGGTATTACCGGTGCCTCCCAGAGCGCATGATGATCGGGCAAAAAATTAGGCCCATTTTGAATTCGGCCTCCGGCCCATCCGACTGCAACCTTCCTTCTTCCTTTCCCTTTCGCTCAGCAGCCCTAACTCCCAGTTGATCGAGCGAGGCAGCGATTTTGGCGGCGGCTGAGGCGACGCGAGGACGAGCCGTCGAGGTCGTGAGGTCCCTCTGCGACCAACGGCTCTCCTCACCTGCGTGTTTGCCCCATCCGTGAGGTCCCCGCCCTCGGGCTCGACGAGCTCTGCTCGGCACTCGGCGCTGGCGCGCTTCAGCAGCTGGCCGCCTCGGCCGGCGGCGCCAGTGAGCTTCTCTGCTCTGACGGCAAGGCCCCTACTCCCGAAGTTCCCGAATCCTGTGTCCCGCCTCCTCCCCTCCCTTTGCTCTCCCTATCTCTGATCTTCTTGATCTCTTCTCCGCTGGCTAGGGGCATCGGGCATGGACGGGGCTCCTGAGTCCGTCCGGACCTCCCGAGTCTGCAGCACGGGTTGGGGCACAGATGGCCGCGGTAGCATCCCAGACGCTGGTGGTGCAAGCGGCAGAGGAAGCGGCAGGGGTCGGGGCACAGATGGCCGTGGCAAGATCCCGCACGCCGTGGTGCAAGCGCAGAGGGAGCGGCAGGGGTCGGGCACACGATGGCCATGGCAAAGATCCCGCACGGTGGTGGCGGAAGCGGCAGGGGTCGGGGCACAGGGGTTGCTGCAAAGAGCACTGCCGCAGCAGAGGACTTAGGTAAGTCCAGTGGATTTGGCATTTGATTGTTGTTCATTGTCCCATAGCTCTATGTTGTTTGGCTGGCTTGCTAAAAGACTGGCTATACTGATGGTTGCCAGTTGTAAACCAAAGACATTTTCGATGATTCTATGTGAAAGTGAAACTTCTTTGAATTGATCAGGGCATTGATGTTCCGAGCCAAAAACTCACAAGAACAACTTTGCAGAGTCGCTGCCAAGAGGTTTCATTTTGAAAATACTATCAGAGTGATAACCACAACATTCCATGAAACAATTGGGCTGTTAAGCAATTACGAAACAAGTTTATTGCCCTTCAAAACCTTTGACCTTGGGTATATGAGTAGGAGACTTAGGACAGTAGCGTCGATAGGCAGTAGGGCAAGCTGCCGGAGCTAGTAATGGACTCAAGAAAGAAGCTGAGTTAATGGAATCAAGAAAGAAGCTAGTATAGTAGGTTATATTCTGTAGATTTGGTTTTATTTTCATCTCTGTTTGCGTTGAGTTTATCTACAAAATGAGGTTATATAGCTTGAGTAGTGCATTGCAACAACTGAGTTAATGGAATCAAGAAAGAAGCTAGTACAGTAGGCATTCTTACTCAGTATTGTTTTTTATTACCAAGAGATGTGGGAATGTGCTATGAGACTGGATGCAGATGACTATTGTTTCGATGTGATACAAGAAATCGATCTGAAATTTTCGCTTTTGATTTGGCTTATGATTGTTGTTGATTGCCGCCCGGTGGATTACTCACTGATAGTTTTTTTTATTACAGGAATTGTAGATGATGGAAATATTGAGAATGTCTGGAATCATGGGCTAAGAGTTGGTGCTGGGTTCAAATATCAATATTGCTATTGGATGAAGAAAGGTGGAGGTGCGACTCGGCTGAGGGAGCACCTAGGTGGCATATCAGGGAATGTCATGTCATGCAATGTCGTGCCGCCTGATGTTCGAGATGCAATGAGGAGAGCCATAAGGATAGGCAAACAAAAGAGAAGAGATGCAAAGGAGCGTAAACTCATAATCGAGGATGAGCTTACGCAAGGGGTGGATCGGCGCGAACGAGTTGACGATGACGATGATGAGGAAATGCAAATGGCATTGGCTGCTTCAATGAGGGAGCTACACTTTCGCCAGGGGAGGAGTGGCATAGTTGGGCAAGGCAGTGGAAGTGGTAGCGGTAGTGGTAGTGGCAGTGGTGCTGCTAGTTGTGCTGGTAATAGTGGAATTGGTTTGATGTTTCGCAATGCAAGTGCTACCGGTAGAGTCTTTGATGCATATGTGTCACGTAGTAGAGCATCCGTGCAGTCTCGCGTGGACACAATGTGTGGATATCATGGGGATATGTTCCAGATCTTAGGATGATGTGACAATTGACAATGGTGTTTACGGTTTGTCGTTTCACGAGTTTTCGACAAAGTTTCAGGCATTCTGGACAGGGGCGGTCCGACCGGTCCTAGCATGGCGGTCCGACCGGTCCCAAATCGGTCCAACCGACCATGTGCGGCGGTCGGACCGGCTGTGACCTAAAAGTGTTCAGAACTGGCTGGGCCAAAAATAGGTGTTGTAGGCAAGTGAGGGGATCCCAATGCACTTGGTCTCATGATTTTTGGAGTCTCCAGTAGGAAGTTCTATTCGATTTAAGTTTCCAGAAGGTTTCGAAATTTCAGGGCATGAATTTCGGCTAAGTCCCTGGTGGCGGTCCGACCGGCTCACAGGGAGCGGTCCGACCGGCCAGAGGGGCGGTCTGACCGGCTCACATGGAGCTGATCGGACGGCTTTCTACTTGAACATCGGCCAACTTCGTGGCGATGTTGTTTTGTTAGGTCAAAGTCATTGGTATCGTGGCATATGGTTTGCATGATGCATGTTTTGACTAACATGGGTCAAGTTGTGAAGAACTTGTTCCCGAATTCGTGTTTGCTTGTCTATGGTTATGCAGGTTGCTTGGTGGTCAACGACGATCAACGGCGAGGAGGATCGGGACTAGACTTGGAGAGTTGAGGTCCAGAACGATCGACGGTGCCGGGTGAGGTTAATGGACTCAAGCGTGACACAAGATGGACAAGGGTGACCTATTGGCGAATCCATGGCGCATGGTGAAGCGGTTTAGGTCAAAAGGTTAAAGACGGCGCTATGGCGCGTGCGCGGTGTGACCCGTTTGTTAGTGGGCCTTAACGGGAGCCCAATTGAGTCAAACCCTAGAGAGTTCTAGGCCTCCACTATAAATAGGAGGAGGTGGTGGCTGCACCCTTTCTCTCGCCTTTTTATGTTTCAAAACCCCAATTGTCTTAGGGAGAGTTGAGGTGGAGGCTAGAGCTTTTGATGGTTTGAGGTGAATTTCGTGATCTTGGATTGACCACTGATCCATGATGGTGTGGGTGTAATCCAACAACAATCACGTTCTTAATCTATGCAAGGTTTGCTTGAGATAAGTCTCTTTTCGTTCTTGCTTTTAATTTCGTGATTTTAGGACATTCTTTGATCCGCTAGTTTGTGATTGATTCTTTCACGTGAATTAGCTTGCTGTTATATGTGTGAATCTATCTAGCATCATCTTCATCATCAATCACTCACGAACAAGCATTAGGATCAAGTTTTCGTTCTTGCCCGGTTTTAGACCTTCTGTTATTCAATTGACAATTGTTCGGGATCTATCCAAGAATTATCATAATATTCGATTGGAATAGGTCCTCAATAGCATAGAGAAGGTGTGTGCAAATTTTTGTGAAGTTTGGAGCTGAGAATCAAAAGTTTGACCTAATTGCATCTTCGTCATCGGGCTGATTTTATCAAGCTCAGATCGGTTCGAGCTCGCGGCCGACCGCCCATCATCACCGGTCCGACCGATTTTGGAGCGGTCCGACCGCAAGATAACAATGTCCGACCGCCAAAGATTCGTCCAACCGGTTGGGTCCAGAGGTCAGACCGCCAGTGCTTGTGTTGCTTTAATCTTAGTTGATTTTGTCATATTGTTTAGGGGATTATCTTGAATTCAATACTAGTCTTCCGCTGTACTGGTATATTGATCTTCATAGCTTCCTAATAGCTATTGGAGTGAAATTGTGTTGAGTTCATAATTTGTGAAAAAGTGAGCGTGGTCCTATTCACCCCCCTCTAGTCGCCTTTTCGGTCCAACACAATGTTCAACAAGACAGCTCACGAGGACATTGGCAAAGCTTGGGCAATGTGGTTTCATGCCAATGTGTGGATTTCATGGGGATATGTTCCAGAGCTTAGTATGATGTGACAATTGGCAATGGCGTTTACGGTTTGTCGTTTCACGTATTTTCGACAAAGTGTCAGGCATACTGGACAGGGGCGGTCCGACCGGTCCTAGCATCTAGATCCGATCGGTCCCAAATCGGTCGGACCGCCATGTGGGGCGGTCGGACCGGGCGGTGACCTAAAAGTACTCGAACGAGCCGGGCCAAAAATAGGTGTTGTAGGCAAGTGAGGGATCCCAATGCACTTAGTCTCATGATTTTGGAGTCTCCAAGAAAAGTTCTATTGGTTTTAAGTTTCGTAAGGTTTCGAATTTCAGGTATGAATTTCGGCTAAGTCCCAAGGCGGTCCGACCGCTCACAGGAGCGGTCCGACCGGTCAAGCGGTCCGACCGCTCACCGAGCGGTCGGACCGGTATTGACTTGAACGCCGCCAACTTCGTGGCGATGTTGTTTTGTTAGGTCAAAGTCATTGGTATCGTGGCATATGGTTTGCATGATGCATGTTTTGACTAACATGGGTCAAGTTGTGAAGAACTTGTTCCCGAATTCGTGTTTGCTTGTCTGTGGTTGTGCAGGTTGCTTGGTGGTCAACGACGGTCAACGGCGAGGAGGATCGGGACTAGACTTGGAGAGTTGAGGTCCAGAACGATCGACGATGCCGGGTGAGGTCAATGACTCAAGCGTGACACAAGATGGACAAGGGTGATCTATTGGCGAATCCATGGCGCATGGTGAAGCGGTTTAGGTCTAAAGGTTAAAGACGGCGCTTTGCGAAGCGTGCGTGTGTGACCCGTTTGTTAGTGGGCCTTAACGGGAGCCCAATTGAGTCAAACCCTAGAGAGTTCTAGGCCTCCACTATAAATAGGAGGAGGTGGGGGCTGCACCTCCTCTCTCGCTATTTTCACCTTTTTTGTTGCTTGCAAAACCCTAATTGGCTTAGGGGGAGTTGAGGTGGAGGCTAGGGCTTTTCATGGTTTGAAGTGAATTTCGTGATCTTGGATTGACCACTAATCCATGATGGTGTGGGTGTAATCCAGCGACGATCACGTTCTTAATCTATGCAAGGTTTGCTTGAGATAAGTCTCTTTTCGTTCTTGCTTTCAATTTGGTGATTTTAGGGCTTTCTTTGATCCGCGAGTTTGTGATTGATTCTTTCACGTAAATTAGCTTGCTGCGATATGTGTGAATCTACCTAGCATCATCTTGATCATGAATCTCTCATGAACAAGCATTAGGATCAAGTTTTCGTTCTTGCCCGGTTTTAGACCCTCTGTTATTCAATTGGCAATTGCTCAAGATCTTTCCAAGAATTATCATAATATTCGATTGGAATAGGTCCTCAATAGCATAGAGAAGGTGTGTGCAAAGTTTTGTAAAGATTGGAGTTGAGAATCAAAAGTTTGACCTAATTGCAACTTCGTCATCGGGCTGAATTTACTGTTGCAGATCGGTTCTGGAGTCGGCCGGTCAAACCGCCCGTCATCACCGGTCAGACCGATTTTGGAGCGGTCCGACCGCCAGCACAACAGCGGTCCGACCGCCCGGCAATCGGTCCAACCGACTGGGTCCAGAGGTCAGACCGCCCGTTGTTTGTGATTTTGCAATCTTAGTTGATTTTGTTATTTTGTTTAGGGGATTTAATTGGATTCAATACTAGTCTTCCGCTGTACTAGTATATTGATCTTCATAGCTTCATCATAGCTATTGGAGTGAAATTGTGTTGAATTCATTATTTGGGAAAAAGTGAGTGTGCTCCTATTCACCCCCCCCCCTCTAGTCGCCTTTTCGGTCCAACACAATGACATTCCTGGAAAGAAAGCCAACTGTCCGTACTTCAGAGGTGCAATGAAGTTAACTCAGCAGCTCGGTAAAGGTGCTCACATCCCTAAAGGGTCCAAAATTGATGGACTCTACCTGCAAGACAACTTTGATGAGCTAGAAAAGTATGTAGAGCAATTCAAAAAAGAGTGGGTCACATATGGTGTTACTGTCATGTGTGATTCTTGGACAGGACTACCTCAATGAGCATCATCAACTTTATGGTTTACTGCAATGGGCGCATGTTCTTCCACAAGTCTATCAATGCAACCGGTCAAACTCAGAATGCTGATTTTTTGTATGATGGGATCAAAGAGGTGATTGTAGATGAGATTGGCCATAAGTCTGTTGTCCAGGTAATCACAGACAATGGTTCAAACTACAAAAAAGCATGCTTGCGTATCACAAAGGAGTACCCCCACATTGTGTGGCAGCCATGTGCTGCCCACACCGTGAACCTTATGCTCAATGAGATTTGTTGTTTCGATGAAATTAACAACGTGGTCGTTAGCGCCAAGAGGATTTGTAGATTCTTCTACAATCATGGAAGGTTGCATGCGGAGATGAAAGTGAAGTGTGAGACCCCGGTTTATCCGGCTTGTAATACTTAACCATCCATTCGGCCCTAGCATCACAAAGCAGATAATCCGAGACTCGAGACATGTATACTTCCCAGAGTGCAGTATACACACCTCATCACAACATTTGTGTATCAATTCCATTCATCCACATAGAACCAAACACGTAATGTAATGTAGTATTAATAATAATAAACCGAGTCATTACAAAAGGGAGGCCAACCGGCCAACAATAAAAGAGACAACAATAATTAAACAGCGGAAGCAAAAGTGTCATAAGATGGCTACAACAAAAGAGCCAATCAGTGTGCCTTTAACCCACAAGGCAACCGACCGGACCGCCGAGCTAGTCGTCAAATCCACAAAGACACCACAAAAGTGAGGCCCTTGGGGCTCACCTTCTTCCCCAAGAACAAAAGCAATTTAAAAGCCTATGAGTACTTTGAATGTACTCGCAAGACTTACATGTGGAATAACAAACCTGTATATATACTACATGCAAGCCCATTGAAGTGGAGGCTATATGTTTCATTTTTAGCATAAAGCAAGTTTCCATTTGCAATAATGTAATACATTTAAAGCAATTTAACAAATCTGTTTTTAATGTTCAAATAATCGTAAATGACAACAATATAACAGTAGGTACAGAACAACAACAATCCTGGAAGTGACTAACCCCTTAGTCACCACAACAATAGCATGAATTACCCATTCATACCACCCATGTCAAATTTTAATTTAAAAGGTTGTAGTCTAACTCTTGCAAAACCTAACCAAGCGTGTCCATAACCTAGGACGAGGCTATTCGAATAGTTTTATCCCTGCAGGGGTGTACCAATGTACCCACACGCCAGACCGTCTTTTTGCCACATGATTAGCATACTTCCTTTGGTATGCCAAGACACTAAGTCCTACGAGACATTTCCATGATTGTGCATTAACTACGAGCCGCCATATGGATAGAAACCCATACGCTTGTGTCTGAGTCATTGTAAAGCCTCGGTCAACTACCCGTCTCAGGTAAAGCCTTGGACAACTACAATGCTCCTCGAGGTGGAGAGCCTACCCGGAATCTCCACCACCGCACACCCAACACAAGAACACACCGCGTGTTTCACACACCACACACACAAAACTTTTCCTCCTGCGACTCGGAGATAACACACGCCAAAGTACTAAGTCAAGAGAGGTCCCATATCCCTCTCGCGTGGGTTAGCACGCAAAATGCTTGGAGAGTGTGACACAAGATGTTCGGTCCTTGTTGACTTGGGCACCATTCCAATCACACCCAAAAACACCACACCAACATACCATTATGCCCAAGTCCAAATCAGTTTTCATTTTCAGTTTTTGATTGGTAAAATTAACAAAGCACAAAGTGCTGGACATAATGGAAGCATAATAATTTTTTGTGTGATCAAGACCATCGACTAAGATCGATGATCGCCCATTACTACCGAAACTAAGCATTTCTAAGCAACTTCAATTCGTATTCTACTAAATGACAAGAGCTCATCCATCGAACTCAAATCATAGCAAATAACCTAGGCTCAAGGTAGTAAAGGATAAACAAGTCCTACAGATTATGCAACTATAGGATACTAACCATAATTTAACAACAAGATAGCAATGCATACATACAAGTTAAAATCAATATATTAAACTTGAAAAATAATAGGATTAACATGATCAAACTGCTTGCCTGCTTGCTGTGGGTCAAGGTGCTGCTGAGGATCAACAATATTGTCAATATGATCTTCGGATCCTAACGAAAAAGCGAGAAACAAACGATAAGAGCGAATAAAATGCAAAGACCCAACAGTAAACCTTCTCCAAAAATTCTAAAAAAATTACAGTAGCAAGATAATGATTTATAAAGAATTTAGCAACAAGAACCAATTGATTTGGATTCTTAATGCAAAAGATATGGCCAAAACAATTTTGCTCAGCTTTTATAAATAAAAAATGCTACTATTCATTAGCAAAATTTTCTGGAGCTATACTGAGTTTGGAAACATTTTTAAATTAAAGTTTAGTCAAAAACATAACCAACAAAATTTGAATCAACCGAAAAGGATTTGAAATGAATTAGTTATGCAATTTACAAGTTATCACATTTTTCAGTTGGTAAATAAATCCTTTCGGGAAAAACAGAATTTTGAAATGACGTGGCCGAACGAGGCGCGTCGTTCTTGGATCCGACGGTCCGCGTCCCAGCGGCTGGCGCGCGCTGAAGTTTTAGCGCCAACCGTTTGATCTGGATCCAACGGTTCACGGGGCCCAGAGCGTTCGGTGGTCCGAACGTTCCCGCGCACGCGAGCCGTGGATCTGGGATCGAACGGTTCACGAATCAAGGCGTGCGTTAAGTTCAAATTTCAGCGCAATCTTGGGCCGTAGATCTAAGGATCGACGGTCTATAATGACGCACGTTCAAACTCCGTCCTGTTTCCGTCCGGCAAAACAAATGACGGGGAAGAACGGCTCGTCGCCGGCGGCTCTGGCCGCGGCGGTGCGAGCAAACGCCTAAAATGGGTCCCAAACCTCATTGCGCACCTAAGGGTACCAATGGCGTTGGCTGAGGTGGTCCAGAACGCCGGCAAGCCGGAGAGAACCGAGGTGACCGCAAAGTGACGAAAATGAAAAAATGCAAACGGCTCACCAAGGTCCACGGAGCGAAAAGTGCCAATCAACTAGGGACTAAAGAGAGGTTACCCGAGTCCAAAGAAGGCGCAGAGGAGAGTCGAATCGGCTCGGGTGAAGAAGAGTAGCGGTTTCGCCAAACGGGGCAATCCAAATTGAGTGCGCTCTCTTCACAAAAGCCAAATGGATGAGGGTTAATACTCTACGAGACGCCAAGTAATTGAGGAAGCAAAGGCTTTGAGAGAGAATGCCCGGAACACCACTTTCACCGAAGAGGTTGGAGCTCCAACAATGGCGGCCGAGAGAAAATTCACGAAGGAGCTCACTCGGTGCACTAGCAAGGGTAATCAAGCTCAAGGGTGTTCAAAGGATGCTAAGGAAGCCTCTGTAGAGTCTTATAGGCGGAGGAGCGAGAGGGGAGCAACGGCAAGAAAATGGCTTTGCGCGGTGTTGAGGTCGGCCGAGGGCGACGGGGGCGTGTAACCGCAGGGGAGACGGCGACCGTGGGGGCGGCCGGACGGGAGCAATAATGCGCAGAGCCGCTGGCCAAAGGGGACGCGATCGGCTCTGCCGAAGCATCGTGCACGCCATCACCGTTGACTTCGGCCAAATCGCGCGAGCGAGGAAGACGACGAACGACGACCGCTGGATTTAATCGACGGTGAAATAGATCGGTTCGATTTAAACGATTCAAACGCTCACTTAATCCTGGACCGTGCGATGCTGATCCAACGGCTCACGACGCGCGGCCGAGCGATCGCACCGGCAAGCGTTAGTTGGTTGGACCGAGTCCATTGGCTCGAGCCCGAGTCCGTTCGAACCCGAGGAACAGTGCAAACCAGTTAGAATTTGAATTTTAAATATCTGATTTTTGGAGGAATTATTTGAGGTAGCAAACAAACTCCAAAATTTATGAAATTTTAACTGGAGCTTTCTGACTGCAGTATGAACCTTCTATAAAATTTTTAGAGATTTTAATGCACTGAATTATTCTCCAGAAATTCCAGAAGAGAGGAAAATAGGGTTTGACCAGTTTGACTTGCCTCCCAAAATTATCAAATAATTTCTAAAAATCATGAGATAATTCAGAGGTGTTAAACATCAACCCTAGACCCAAGAAAAATTATTTCCAAAGGTTGGGCACAAGATTTTCATGAAGGAGATTTGTGTTGGTGTCCTAATGGCAATTTGATTTTTGATTTCACATAATTCCTTTACAAAAATTATGGAACTGATTACAAAAATCAAGGTCAGAGAAAAAGTTTTAATTTCTCCTCATTTTTATTACATTTGAAACACAAACTAATTTTGGGATGTTACATGAAGATTGGTAGAGAGTTGGTCCGACCCAATGCCACGAGGTTTGGGACTGTATTCATCTTCTTGGAGAGTTTCTGGGACAGGAAAGACAAGTTCCGACAATGGGTTGTGTCGGAGGACTGGAAGAACAGTGAATGGGTGGACGATCCAGACTAGGACTATACTGGCATCGCCTAACAAGCGTGACTTGGTGGAATGAGCTCAAGTGGGTGATAGATTCGGTGAAGCCTCTCTATCGTGCGTTGCGATTAGCCGATCAACAAAAGAAAGGAACAATCTCTGGTTTTATGCCAACCATTATCAACACTATGAAAGAGTTGGAAGCTCATTTTGAGGAGAGTCCAGGAGTTTTGATGAGGTTCATGGGTGTGGTCAAGAGGAGGATCCAATATCTTTGCAAAGACACTCATTTATGCAGGTAACATAACATACACTCCTTTGTCATGAAGTTTTATTATTACAAACTATGCTTGCTGATTTCATTGATTGATGCAGCCTGCCTTCTCGATCCCGAGAGCAACTACAAATATGGATTAAGTGACTACCCAACATATATGAAGGAACTCACGTTGACAGTAGAGAGGATTGCCGACTCCCCGGAAGAAGCAGTTGAGGCACTTGCTGAATTTGAGATGTTTCGTGCCCATAGAGGGATGTTTGATGGTGGTACGGCTCGAATTGCAGCAACACGCATGACTCCAAGTAAGTGAGCACTAATTCGCCTTACTTCTAGTGTGCTTCAATGATTTTGAACTACAAACATGCTATTTGTTGCAGCTACGTGGTGGAGGACCTATGGAGGAGACGTGAAAGTTTTGCAGAAATATGCATTGCGGATTGTGTCGCAATGTGTGTCTTCAAGTGGGTGCGAGCGTAATTGGAGCACGCTTATGCTGATTCATACGAAAGTGAGAAACCTTCTTAGTTATGCCAAGCCGCACAAATTAGTCTATGTCCACTACAATTTGAAGCTTCGCCCAACAAATGGAGGAGGACCGGAAGAGACAGAGCTAGATGCTTGTGGAATATTGATGGAGGCCGCACTTTGATAGCGAAACCCAATTATGGATTGGTTGAATAAATCCATTAGTGAGCACGAGCCTACAGTGGATGAAGGAGTTCTTCCCCCAAAACACTCCAAGGTGGTGAATGACAAATCAAGTGATGGCGTTCTTGACAAGCCCATCAACCTGTGGGCTTCAAAGAGGAAACATCCAAATTGTTCAAGGAAGGAAAAGACGAAGAAAGGAAAGAAGGCGGTGCTGGACGAAGAGGATAGTGTGGGAAGTAGTGATGACACAGATACTCCTCCCAATAGCCTTGATTATGCCGAGTCTCAAGACAATGCTAGCTTCTCCGATGATGATGATGGTAATGATGACAACGACAACGGGCCAGATGGCAAGGGAGGAGAAAGAGGAGGACAACAATATGTCCAAGCAACTGAGTCTCAAGGTACTTGTGTTACTGTTGTGAGTCTTTCCAACTGAGTTCAACAAAATGCTAATGCACTCCTGTTTCACATTTGCAGCTGTTAACCTGCCACTTCGATTTACCGAAGAGGATCACTTCACACATGCAACACAAGACGCAGATCATGGTTCTCGTCCATCCAGGGTTGCTAAGAAGAAGGACCTCAGTAGCCTGTACTAGCCATTAGGTATGCTATAATAGCTTGATAGCTTCTTTTTCTCTCATTTTTATAATATAATAGATTGATGTTCCTCTCCTCTGTTCCTTTGTGTTTGGCATTTGAGTTTGTATAGTCAGCTAACTAAAATTTGACCATTAGTTTGTCCATGTGAAACTTATATCACTAGATTTTTTGTCAATAGTGAAATGATCCCAGTAGTCAGATAGGAGAGAGTAGTCTTTTCAAGATACAGTAGCAGGGCATATCATGATAGGAGAGGCACCTTGTAATAACTGCTAGACGTGCCTCTATATGAAGCATCCGCTATTATATTTTGCTACTCGTCAGTTAACCTAGATGACACCTTGCGATGGTTATTTCTCTCTTATTAAGTAGTAGCATTTATGGTAATACTGCCCCATTATTTTTTTAAGGAATGTTGTTATTTGCAATCATTTTTGGGTGTATCACTGTAATGGAATATTAAACAGAGGATCAATCTATTTTCATCTGATTTTGCTGCTGGGTAGTGCTATCTTTTACCCGAGTTGTTATCTCACATTAAAGAAAAAACTTCCGTTCTCAATTGACCAGGAAGGCAAAGAGGAGGCTCTCTATTTTGAGTGTCGTGTCCTTGATGTTCACAGACGAACACATGATGTAAGAGGATGTCGTTGTAGGTTTCTTGTTCGCTTTGATCATGATCACTGTGAGGTACTTCTCCACTCTGTCTCTAACATTGTTCATGCATAGAATGTGATTCTAGTATTGTTGTATGTGGTGAGCTGGGAAAATTAATTTATATGACTAGTATTGTAGTAATGGTAGTAATGTATGTGCTGAGCCAGAAATTTAATTTATTTAACTTGCATAGTTGTTTCACACTTTCACTTGGGGCACATGAACTTGACCTCTGAATTTAGTGCTTGCTTGTCATTGACGTCTCTGATGACTTAATCCTATCATCTTCCAAATGAAATATGGAGGAAAACTAATTGTCAGAAAGTCTATATACCTATGTTATTTTATTTCCTAAGCACAGCATGTGAAGTCAAGCATGCCTTGACCACTCAAGGTTTGATTTTCTTAAGGGACTCCTATTACTTACCTGTCGTCATTACCTAGTAGTCATCTTAACATTTCTGATTGCCATATCCGTGCCTTGATACTTTCTTCTCTAGTGCCTGTGACGATAGTTGAAACCGTGTCAGCTGAGGTGCTTGCTGCTTCAACTTCTTGCTCTATGAAGGGGCATTATAGATCACCGAGGTGAGTCTTGGCTCGGAGGAGTGTGTTGATGGACGGTTATTTTGAGATAATAACTTCATGTGTCTTTGCTTACCATGTAATAAACTAATAACTTGACTGATGGGAGCTGGAGGTTGTTAGTTATTTTGTTTATTGACTGTAATAGCTGGCCTGTTTGAGATCATGAAAGTAGAGCACTTGAGATTATATTTCTTTTATTCTGATAATATGTCTATTTGCACTGCTGATGCGAAATTTCAGAATTTTCGGTTGCAAAACTGTAAAAATTCAAATCTGTTTTCGGAATTTTCGGCCGAAAAAATTCCGAAAAACCCGGTTACCGCTGGTAACCGGCTCTATCGGCAGCATCCGAAATTTTTTTTGAACCGGTAGCGAAAACACTGCTGCCGAGTGCACCTTTCCCCGCTCACCATTTCTTTTCTTCCCAACCAAGCAGCACATCCACTCAGCCCACTGCACTTTCTCCTCCCAGCCGAACAGGACACAAGCCATTTCTAGCCATGAACACTAGTATTCATCTCCCTCATCTTCTCTCTTTCCAATCTTCCCCAAAAACAAAAATCATGCTGATGCATGTCATACTATTATGTGCAGCTCCACATAAGCTTCCCATCCGTGCCATTAGTTTTCGCATCCAAGCATGTTTGAGCCTCATGCAAGAAGGGGGGAGAGAGAGATTAACTGTAGCTAGACTAAACATACTGCATTGCCAGCAGCAGCTCGGCTGCAGCCTTGCTGGCCTGTGCGGCAGTGTAGCAGATCGGCCGGTGGTGCAGCATGCAGTCGGCTGGTGCAGGGAAGCAAACAGCAAGGCCGCAGCATAGAGCTAGCAGTGCACCGGCAGCAGCAGTGTTCGGCTGAGAGCAGCTGCTGCAGCTAGTGTGGAAGTTCGGCAGCAGCAGTACTCAGGTCAGCTGTGCATGCAGCGGCTAGAGCAAGGCGGCCTGGTGCAGCAGCGGCAACTCCCTTCGGCCGGGAGCAGCTGCAGCAGGCTGTGCTAGCAGCTGGGGGCGGCGCCCAATTTGGCCGGCAGCACATGCAGTAGCCGGTGGAGCAGCTCCGGCCGGCCATGCAGTCGGCAGGCAGTCCAGCGGCGCCGGGAGCGAGCAGCATAGCAGCAGCTCCATGGCCAGGAGCAGCTGTGGCGACCCGACGACACCGAGGACGTGGCCGAGCTCGGGGCAGCTGAGGACGCGAAGACGGCGGCGTGGAGGAGCCGGCCGAGAGCGCGCGCATGCATGCGACGAGCCCGAGCGAGGCGAAGTCGGGTCAACGCGAGAAGGTGGTGCATACGGCGGCACTAGGACGACCGACATGGACGGGGAGCCGAACGTGAACGTGGACGAGAGGCCAAATGGACGTGGGGACGGCGACGACTACGGTGGACGTGGACGCGTAGCCGATAAGACGCTCGGTTGTATTTCGTACGTCTAGTGCCGCGGTAAAATTCTTTAGTGTTGAATCGTGTTTAAGATATTAGCTGCGCATGTTGCATATTAGTCATGAGCATGTCATCTATTTTTACATGTATATTTATAAAAATGATTTAATAGCTTAGGACCGGTATAATTCTCGGGTTATGTTGTATTTGTGCGTAGGTGTGATTATATATCGATATATTGGTGGATGTGAATAATTAGATTATTGTGGTAAAATATGAGTATTATTGATAGGTGGATGCTAGATTAAATTTATGAGTTGATTATTTTGATCGGTCGATATTATGGTGAGGTCGCATGGAGATTAGTGGTGATCTTTGGATAATACATTAAGTGGAGGTTTCTTCTCGCATTGGATTAGTAATTTTTGAAGATAGGATGCATAACGATTTTTATAAGTTTTCCTTGATGGATGTCGTATGTGTGGATGATTAATGATATATTTTTATATATGTGTATTGCTGCTCGTTGGATGTCGGATTATCTACATTGTTGGATTAATTGAATCAGATGATTTAATTGAGCATAAGCAAATTGATTGGATGTCTGAAGTAGTAGTTATGTGAGTCATGTATGCTAGAAATGGGAGATGGTAGAATGAATTATTCGATGGCGGGTAAATATATTTGGATTGCTATGTATTTAGTGGATAAGTCCTATGCGCCGTGTTGATAGGTTTGTACCCTCACTTGGGTTAGTAGATAAAGGATAATTAGTTCATTGTAGTGGCACATATATGATTGGATTGGTAGAGGTCGTTCAAGGCTAAGTTCGTGGTATGAAAGTTCGTGGTATGAATATGAATTGATCGGTTAATGAGCTATTGGATGATGGGTGTGTTATTAAATTGTTAAGCTCATTAGGTGTCGGTTAGTCTATTAAACCTTGGTCTGTGCAAATTTTGGATGGATGCAAATATGAATTGCCGAGGCGAGACTAGTAGAGCTAGATAGTTAGTGTTAGCTTAAATAATATATCGGAGAATGATTGATGGATGTAGGCATGATCTTATGCCCACAAGTCAGTGGATTTCGTACAATTGTCGAATATGTTGCATAGTTGGAAGATCGTTAATCCGGACATTGTGTGGTTGGATGGAATACTTTGATTATGACAGGGACTAGGTTACATCGAGTTAAAAAGTATTTAATGTGGTATAAATTTCAGAAAAGAATTGTTTTTATACTACCAAATGCTTTTAACTTTGAAAATTCATAACTAATTCATATGAACTCTAAATGATTTAAACCAATTTATTTTGGTTTTATAATTCTATTATATATTTATATATGTAATAATTTTATTCACCACTATTCTACAAATTTTTGCTAAAAATTGGATTTTGGATGAATAGTAACTAAAACATATTTTTCAGTATTTTTCCAAAAACTAATTTTCAAACTGCCATAACTTTCACATGCAAAGTCCTAATGAAAAAAATTCTTTCACCTAAATTCATCTAAAATCCTAATATAGCTACTGTAAAAATTTCATTCATTTTTGAGATATTTGAATTTTTGACTTTTTCTCGGTGTTCATTCGATATCGCTATTTCTATAGAGTCCGAGTTGTCGCAGATGAATGGCTACATATCTGAGAGTGAGCAAGTGAACTCCCAACAAGGCAAGCATTATTTGAACTTTCTTTTGCATCATATTTGATCCCAGTTTTGCTAAGTTAGTGCAATGATAGTTGCTTGCATGCTATTTTCATAATGTCGCTATTTTTGTGATGTGTAGATTAGTTATCTCCCATTCATTGAGGTTATCCTTGAATTATTCCAGTACCACATTCTTGAGTTAGGATGATTGAAATATATTATTCGGTTTTGCTTAGCCATGCAAGTCTAGAACCGGTAGTTGATTATCGGGAATAACCCGACAATTATGGGATAAACACAACTATCATTTTAAATAAGCATTTGGTCTGGACAAGTGATGGTTAGTGATGGTGTATTTGTGCACGAGATTGGGTAAGTATTTGACTTGTCTGGACAATTAAGGACCGAACTTTGGTAACATCTTTGATTCAAGTAAGACTCGTGCTACCACATGCAGTGTATGGGCACTGCTTGGTTAAGTAAGGGGTTGGTATTGTTGAGTTGATGACTGGTGGTGTGAGGACGTATATGTGTTTCATCGCATATATGTTTCGTAGGGTGCCGATTGTAATCTTTTATTGTGTGGGTAACACTATTTAAGCTTTATCAATTGGGTCGGTGTTCCCGGCACAACTTGCGTGCCCATTTGGTTGGTGGGTGGTGTAACCTACCCTAAGTGGGATCACGTCGCGCATGGGTGATTCAACTCAATAATGCTAACTTGCTGAAAAATACTGAGTCTTGGTTTACCCGGCCGGCATACCTTAGGAAGTATGCTATTTTCGAGGCATCCGAGGCATACGGGCTAATCAAGTTATGTGGGTAAAGTAGTACACCCTCGCAAGGTATAAATCTATTCGAATAGCCGTGTCCACTGCTACTTTACGACCACTTTAGTTACATGGTTGCTATTGTTAGTCTTGAAATTAAAATTTTGTGGTTATAACTTGGTATTCGTCATGAATGGGATGTTCATGTATTTTGTTGTATCAAAGTGGACATCCACTTTGTTATTTGTATGATTCATTTGTTATTCCACTTACTACTTATTCACATGCATTCTTTCTACTTCAAATCTGATTTCAAAATGGCACTTGGAAAACTAGTATGTATAGGTTGTAAATTGTTGCGTCTCTTTTGCAAAACTAAGCCAATATGAGCCATCCTTTGAAACAACCTCTAGCATAACTAGTTTTTATTTGTGTAAGACTTGTGAGTACACTTGTACTCAGCCAGATGTTTGCTGGCCTTTTCAGGTGAGGACGACATCGAGACCGTTGAACTCGTCAGTGCCGATTTAGGCGACACTGACGAGTAGTGTTATTATCTAACCCCCAGTCGGTTGCCTTGGGTTATGGGGAATACCTTGCTGGACCTTTTGGTTTATTTATCTTGCTTCCATTGCTATTTATCACTCTTATTTGAATTTGGCCGGTCGGCCGTTATGTAATAGTTGTAGACTTAACTATTATGTTGTATGTCTTTTGGATTGTTAATGTACGATGTTGTATGGATGTGATCAGCGTTAAATGAGAGTATGAGCGTGTTGGTCACTGATCCTGGGAGCCAACACGACCTCATACTCGCTGTTATGAATCTCACTTTAACTTGTCTAAGAATTGGCTTTGACCGTCTGGAGAACCGATAATCATGTAGTGCTTGCAGAGGAGCAGTGCGCATGATCACCGGGGCTCTAGTTTCGGTCGGGCTCCTCACTTGGATGGAGTTAAGGTGGAATTCATTTACTTGAGGCCCAGAGTTACTTCCTTAATATCGGGATTGCCTCGGTCTTATGGGATTAACCCAGGGGTCCTCACATTTCCGCTGCTACTTTGGTTATTTACCTATCATTTAGTCGGTCGGCCCTACTTTTTTAATATGAACTTGTATGTCTTTATGTTGTAAGCTTGTAGACTGGTTAATGAATGACTTGTATGGTTTGGATGCTTAATTTTTGTATAGGGTATGTGTACTGCAATTTTGGGAAGTACATATGCGCCGAGAATCAAGATATTTAATTTGTAATGCTAGGACCATTCGGATGGTTAAGTATTACAAGTTAAATACCCCGGGTTCTCACAAAAGTTGGTATCAGAGCCATACTGACCGTAGAAAGCCCTAGCTTGGTCGTCCTTAGGATGTTTGAAAAACTTATGTCCAAAATATCAAATGGTTTATGAAAACTTAAGTAAGTTCTTAGATCTTACTCCTTACCTATCTTAGATTGCTCATCTTATCTTGCTCTTGATTGAGAATTGAAAAGTTGTTTCCTCTCATCCTTATTTCAAAATATAGCTGTTACCGTTACATTCAGGTTGTGGGTTTTTTGGTATTGAGAGTATGTAGTGTTGGCTGTCCTTTGGTGAAGATTTGAAGCTTTTGGAGTGGGAAAATTCAGCTTGGAGCTTAGATGCAAATTTTAGACAGCAAGCACCGAGTTCTTCAGTGGGGCTTAAAATGAGATGGTAATTCAACTAGAACTTCTGGGAATTGAAAGGGTAAGAGGTGGCATTAGTTTGTTAGTGTGTATAGCGCCCTATACGGTTTTACCATGTTCTTTAAAGGCATTAAGACTTGAGTTATGTTCTGAAATTTTACTTCTCAAAACGATTGCTCGTTCTTTCAATATGAGTTAGTCGTACCGAGAAGTTGAACCTTGTGACTTATGAGTTTTGCATTGAATCCTATGCCCTTTTGCAAATGTTTAGAGTTCAATTCTTGCTGGTTATTTGTTGTAATTGGGTTAGGGTAATACCTCTTTTTCCCCAGTAGGTAGCCTATCTTCTGCTGATTTCCGCCCCTAGTTTTTGGATTTTTGTTGCTAACCCACTTGTATGAAACAGGATAGCTGGAAGAACTCGCAACAGCCAAGGTCAGCCAGCTGGCCAGGATGAGGAGCTCCCGCCTCCTCTGACTATGGCTGAGGTTTTCGCCCAGATTGAGCGAAACCGCATGGATCAGACAAGGATCCTTGAGGCAATTGCTCGGAATACGTCCAATCTTTCTGGTGCCTCCGGATCAGGGGGAGGGGGTGGTCATCATCAGAGGGGAGGACTCTCGGAGTTCCTTCGCACGCAGCCACCCACCTTCTTGCGGTCCGAAGATCCTCTCGACGCAGACGATTGGTTGCGTCTAGTAGAGCGGAAGCTCGATGTCGCTCAGTGCCAAGACCAAGACAAGGTACTATTCATCTCCCATCAACTTGAGGGAGCAGCCCTTTGATGGTGGAAAAACTTCCTTGCCATGCAGCCCGCAGGCCGAGCCATCACTTGGGAGTAGTTTCGTACTGCTTTCCGTCGGGCTCATGTTCCCGCCGGCATAATGAAGCTCAAGAAGAAGGAATTCTTGGCGCTCAAGTAAGGGCGCAGGGCAGTAACTGAGTACCTGCATGAGTTCAACCATCTTTCTCAGTATGCCCCTGAGGATGTGCCCACTGATGAGACCAAGCAGGAGAAGTTCATGGATGGCTTGTCTGAGGAGCTTCAGGACAAGCTATCTATCGTCGACTTCACCGACTTTCAGACATTGGTGGACAAGGCTATTGTCGCCAAGCACAAGGGAAGAGCACTTGGCGATTCTCGTAAGCGGAAGTGGGAAGCCCAAAAATCAGCAATGGCCAATCTTCCCCGTTCTCGCATCGGGCAAGCCCCGGTGCACTATTCTCAAGCTCCAGCACCACCAAGGGCACCGGCGTTTGTACCTCGCCCACCGCAGGCCGTGTCGCAACCACGTGCACCTGCGGGACAGCAAGGAGGCCTCCGCAATCCAGCTTCCAACGTCACCTGTTTCTCCTGCCACAACCAAGGGCATTATGCAAATAATTGTCCTAAGAAGACTGGAGCGGCCCCTCGTCCTAATGGAGGACGCGGGTAAGGGAATGCTCAAGACCAGAAGGCTACTCAGAAGGCCCAGAATGTGGGCAATGACCGAGTCAATCATATCTCAGCTGAGGAAGCGCAGGAGGCACCCGACGTCGTGTTGGGTACGCTTCTTGTCAACTCTCGATCTGCTACCGTTTTATTCGATTCCGGAGCTTCTCATTCATTTATATCAAAGTCTTTTGCTGCACTTAGTGATCTTCAATTTGTTCCTATGCATGTTCCTTTGATTATTCGTTCTCCGAGGTCGGAAATGAGAGCTGAAGTTGAATGTCGGGATGTTTCCATTGAGATTGGAGGAGTGGGATTTTTGGGAAATCTTATCCTCCTCAATTCAGCGAATTTGGATGTAATACTTGGCATGGACTGGCTGTCCCAACATTCGGGACAAATCGATTGTGCTAAGAAATTCATCTCCCTCACAAGTTCATCCGGCGAGCAAGTTGGAATTTCGCCAAAGCTGCAAAAACCGCATCTTTGCGCACTCGAAGCGAAGCCGGTTTTGGAGATTCATGAAGTCCCTGTGGTGTGTGACTTTGTGGATGTGTTTCCCGAAGAATTGTCTGGAATGCCTCCAGTCCGGGACATCGAGTTCGTCATCAAATTGCCACCTAGTACCGCCCCGATTTCTAAGAGGCCTTATCGAATGCCTCCGAATGAATTGGAGGAATTGAAGAAGTAACTTAGTGAACTTCAAGAAAAGGGTTTCATCCACCCCAGCTCATCATCGTGGGGCTGTCCTGCACTCTTTGTAAAGATGAAAGATAAGACTCTACGTTTGTGCATCGATTATCGCCTGTTGAATGTAGTGACGGTGAAGAACAAGTATATGTTGCCTCGGATTGACGACCTTTTCGATCAATTGACCGGAGCTCGGGTATTATCCAAGATTGATCTGAGATTAGGCTATCATCAAGTCCGAATCAGGCCTGAAGATATTCCGAAGACGGCTTTCTCTACTCGCTACGGACTGTAAGAGTGTATAGTCATGTCTTTCGGCTTGACGAATGATCCTACTCTTTTCATGAACCTCATGAATATGGTATTCATGGAGTATTTGAACAAGTTTGGGGTGGTCTTCATTGATGATATCCTCATCTACTCGAAGGATGATGAAGAGCATGCTGAACACCTGAAGCTACTATTGGGAAAACTGCGCGAGCAGCAGCTCTATGCAAAAGTTTAGCAAGTGCGAGTTTTGGTTGAAGGAAGTGGCATTCTTGGGCCATGTTCTTTCAGCGAAAGGCATAGCCCTGGACCCCAGCAAGGTCAGTGATGTGCTCTCTTGGGGTCAGCCCAAGTTAGTAACCGAAGTGAGGAGTTTTCTCGGGTTGGAGGGATACTATCATCTCTTTATTGAGAATTTCACCAAGATCGCGAAGCCAATGACTGAGTTGCTCAAGAAGGACAAGAAGTATGTGTGGTCCGCTGACTGTGAGAAGAGTTTTCAAGAACTCAAGAAAAGATTGACCACCGCTCCGATTCTTGTTCTTCCCGATATCCACCGAAGCTTCGATATCTATTGCGATGCTTCTCGTCAAGGACTCGGATGTGTTCTTATGCAAGAGGGAGAGGTAGTGGCCTCTGCAGCGAGGCAATTGACACCTCATGAACTCAATTATCCGACCCATGACTTGAAATTAGCTGCAGTGGTTCATGCACTGAAGATTTGGCGACATTATCTCATCGATAATCGTTGCGAGGTGTACTTGGATCACAAAAGTTTGAAGTATTTGTTCACCCAACCAGATCTGAACCTCAGACAAATAAGGTGGTTGGAACTAATCAAAGACTATGATCTGGGCCTACAATATCATCCGGGCAAGGCTAATGTTGTTACTGATGCTCTCAGTCGCAAGGTTTATTGCAATACCTTGATGCTCAAGGAGCAGCAGCCCGCCCTCCATGAGGATTTTCAGCGGCTCAACTTGGGAGTAGTTGAGCATGGTTCCCTCACTGCCTTGGTTATGCGACCAACCTTAGAAGATCAAATCGTGGCTGCTCAGCAAAAGAGTGAAGGAGTGAGCCGAATCAAGCAGAATATCAAGAGCGGAACAGCCAAGTGCTACTCTGAAGATAACAATGGTGTTTTATGATTCGAAAGCGCCTTGTTGTTCCGAAGGACATGGAATTGCGGAATAGCATCCTCCGTAAAGCCCATGATTCTCCATTGTCCATCCCTCCCAGGGCCACAAAAATGTATCAAGACCACCGTCAGAGATTTTGGTGGACCCGAATGAAGCGAGATCGCGCGGTTCGTTGTTGAGTGTGACGCTTGTCGTCGTGTGAAGGCCGAACATCAACATCCAAATGGTTTTGCTTCAACCTTTGCCCGTGCTGTAATGGAAGTGGGATTCTATCAAGATGGATTTCATCACCGGTTTGCCCTGCACTCTAAGGGAAATGATGCCATATGGGTTGTCATTGATCGACTTACTAAAGTGGCACATTTCCTACCAGTGCGAACCGGTATTCGTGTTGGTCTGTTGGCAGAACTCTACGTATCCCGCATTGTGAGTTTGCATGGGGTACCGAAGACGATCATTTCTGACCGTGCATCACTCTTTACCTCCCGATTTTGGCATAGTTTGTAGAAGGCTATGGGCACCCATCTTTCCTTCAGCACTGCGTATCATCCTCAAACCGATGGTCAGAATGAAAGAGTCAATCAAGTATTGGAAGACAAGCTCCGTGCTTGTGTTCTCTCATACGGGAAGAATTGGGAGAAATGTGTGCCGTTCGCCGAGTTCTCCTACAACAACAGCTTTCAATCTAGTCTTGGCATGGCACCATTTGAAGCCTTATATGGGAGAAAGTGCAGAATCCCGTTGAATTGGTCAGAAACCGGTGAAAGACCATTCTTTGGCCCAAACTCAATCAATGAGGCCGAAAGTCAATTTCAGTTGATTCGAGACCGACTGCGTACGGCTCAATCAAGGCAAAAGAGCTACGCGGATCGTCGCCGACATGAGTTGAGCTTTTAGCCTAATGACTTTGTTTATCTCAAAGTCTCTCCTCTGAAGGGTCATCAGCGTTTCAGCGTCAAAGGCAAACTAGCCCCTCGATATGTTGGACCTTACCGCATCATTGAGAAGAAAGGAGCAGTTGCCTACAAGTTGGAATAGCCCGTGCACTTGAAAGTGTTCACGATGTTTTCCAGGTGTCCCAATTGAAGAAGTGCCTTCGTATTCCAACTGAGGAAACTCCTTTGGAAAGTCTTAATGTGCAAGTAGACTTGACCTACGAAGAGCGTCCTTTTCGCATCCTTGAAGAAGCTGAACGAAGAACGAGGAATTGTGCCATAAAATTCCTTAAAGTTCAGTGGATGAATCATTCCGAGGACGAAGCAACTTGGGAGAGGGAGGATCGCTCAAGCGTATGACTACCCATCCTTCTTATCGAGTAGGCTAATCTCGGACGAGATTCTTATAAGGGGAGGGGAGGTTTTGTAACATCCCAAAGCTCTGGGGTTGTGTTTCAAATGTATGAAAAGGAGGATAAATTAAAACTTTTGGTGCATCCTTGTTGTCATTTGAAATTTCTGGAAATTCCTTCCTTGATTTGTCGACTTCAAACTCAAATGATTTTATTGACTCGAAGTGTTGCAATCCAAGATACTCTAGTCAAACCTTGTGATCACCCTATGGACATATTTTTCCTAAATTCTTGATCATCTTGGTAACCTCCCAGAGAAATTTCATAATTTTTAGAAATTATTTGCTATTTCTTAGGGGCTGGTCAAACCTTTAGGTTCTCTGGTCAAACCCCTAGCCAGCAGATTGTGAATTTTCTAGCAAGAAATGCACTTCATGAAAATTCTAGAAAATTTATTCACGGTCGATCGAAAGTCAGATCACTCAAGAAAATTTTTAGAATTTTTGGATCTATGGAGCTACCTCTAGAAAGTCCCAAACCATCTCAGCCTTTTTAATTCGAATCTGGAATCACTGTTCCTCGGACTCGAACCCGAGTCAGACTCCGACCAGAGTCTCGTGGCTCAGCCCAACCAACTAACTGCGTCGCTTGTAAATCGCTCGATGGAGATCCTCCACCAGTTCCGCACCCGCTCAACCACTCCGGTCTTTTCTCTACTAATCCGAAGTCGCCCATTTCCGATCGAACGCCCAAAACTCCGACCAGCCACTCCTGCGTTGCGTCGTTGAGTCGCCGACACCGCTGGGCCCGCTGTCGAACCCGCCTTCTCCAATGCGCACGCGCCAGAGCACGAGCGCCACGCGCCAAGAAGCTCAGCACTACCTCGTGACGGCGTGGATCCACCACTCCCGTGACCACTCCCGAGTGTCGAATCTTAACGCTGCTTCCTTCCCGACCGCTGGAGCTCTATAACTCGTCTCTCACCGCTAGCTCACATTCCCTCTCGGTGGACGAGGGAAAGGAGGCGAGATCTTGGCTCTCCTCGTATGCTTCGTGCTTCCACCTCCTGCTTCATCTCCGTCCATCTCCGGTTCCATTTTTACTAACGCGAGGCCCTGTCTTGGCTTGTAGCGCCGGTTCATCGCCAAGCTCTCAGGCTATAGAGCACGCACCCGAGCCGCCGCCCGTGCTAACTCCGTGTCCGTGAGTTTCTCACTCAAGTCGCCACCCGCCGTGCCTTGGCTTATTTAATCTTTCGCCTCACTCATTTTAGCCATCGGTTCACAGGAGCTCGGGGGATCAAAGTTTGTTCCAGTTTTCGGTCGCGGAGCTCTTGCCTTCCCCATCTCCGGTGAGGTGAGCCTCTAGTCGATTCCTCGCTTGTACACCCTCAGTGGGCTGCCCTTGAGCTCTCTACCGCCACTCCTCGCCTCCTTCACTGAGCGAGCTCTCCTCGGTGAAGCACCGCGCCGCCGTCACCCTTCTCGACGCTGGCTCAACTCCGACCTCCTCCGAGTCTCTCCCTCGCTCAGGTAGTCTCTCTGTGCCTCGTAGATGCTGTGGCACCCGCTTCCTTGGACAATGCTGAGTTCAATTGTGTCGTGCGTGTTTAGCCGTAGCTCCCCGCCGCCTCTCAACGGTGCGCCACCGCTTCGGGCCGGCTCAGCCACCATGAGTACCACCGTTGGGTGCGCAAGCTTATTGTGGACCCATCCATACCCTTAGCCAGCGCCGCCGTGCCCGGGAACGCCGATGATAGTCCGGCGAAGCTAGAGCTGTATTGTCGGATTTCCGACAGAACTGTAGCAATGTCATTAAGACTAAATCTCATTCATTAACTGCTAATGATTGCTCAGTAGTTAATGGCTGTCTTAAAGGTTGGTTTCTGTGTGACTGACGTGTGGGGCCGAGCATAGTAAGTATGGCTTAAACCCAGGTTGAATCAGTGTATGACATGCGGGCCCTGGAGTTTAGTGCACGGCTCTGATTTCGTGGACTGGCCGTGGACCGGAGAGTCTACGCACTATTCCGTGAACCGTGTGTATGACATGTGGACCCACATGTCAGACCGCATTTCTTTTTGGATTTTAAAATCTGGAAAAGGCACTATTCAAGGGACCCACGAGTCAGTGGCTATGGCAAGCTTCGGCTGGGTGTAAAAAGTCTTTTATGTTTTTGTAGGACCGGAAAGGCGACTAAAGGGGGGGTGAATAGGCGCTTTCAAAACTTTCTCGCCTAAATCAAAATCAATACGAACTTTACTCCTTTAGCTATGAAAGCTAAGAAGTTCAGTGAGCACACAACGGAAGCCTTGTGTTGGATTTGATAAACCCCTCAAGCATACGACACAAAAGAAGAAAAGAACTCAATGTTCTTCACTGGGCACGGGCGGTCTGACCGGCTACCACGGGCGGTCGGACCGACGGTCAACCAGCGGTCTGACCGGCAACCAACCAGCGGTCGGACCGGTGGACAGCGGTTCGACCCGGCAAACCAGCGGTCTGAAAACACGGGCGGTCGAACCGCCGTTGTAAGGCCGGTCGGACCGGTAGAGTCCAGTACTGAAAAACTCCACCCAAATCCAAAACGAAATTTGATCCAACTTTTGATTCAACCAATAAAACTTGACCAAATTTCTAGCACACCTCCCTAATGATATTAGAGACCTATTTCTAGCGACGATCCGTCAGATCCACTTCGCAGAATCGATCTCTTGAGATTTTATCAAAGCGGTGCCCAAACCCTAGAAATGAGAGAAACTTGATTCAAGACTTGCTTGTGGGGGTTTGATGATCTAGATGACTCTAGGAGTAATCCCACACATCAAAGCAAGGTAAAGTAGGCCAAGAAACCAAGCATGAACCTTTGAATCAAGGAAGCACCAAAAACATTCAAAAGGGAGAAGAACACAAAGGGAGCAATTGATCTTTCAATTAAGCATCACAAGATTGTTCACTCACAATAGATGCTTACAAAGCCTCTCCACCAAGGAGGGCAAGAGCTCAACAAGGAGCACACTCCAAACCCTAGTTCTCCTCTCCTCTCCTCCAAACCCTAGAAAAATGAAGAAGGGGGCTAAATGAATGCTTGCTTTGTTTTCCACCTCTCCCCTTCCTATTTATACTAGAGAGCTAGGGTTTCCTTTTGGGTCTACACATGGGACCCACACTCATAACTTGAAGCAATCGCCGCTTCACCACGTAGGTTGATCACGGTTCTCATCGACGCCAAGCCTCTCTTGTCCGAATCCCATCGAACCTCCCGCAGACTCGCACCGATATCCGCACCGCTCGATCCAACCAAATGCTTCAACCACCCGCTCGATCCATCTTGTCCATCCCGCACCATGCTTGTGTCACACAACCTCACCCGTATCCCCGATCGCTCGACCTCGCCTCTCCAAGCGTAGTCCCGATCCACTCACGCTGACGCCGTTGACCTGCAAGCCACCCGCACAAGAATAGACAAACAAATCGCTTCCGGAACAAGTTCTTCACAACTTGACCCACGCCGCTTCCGAATGCGATATACATCAATAAAGCATTGAAGTTCATAGAATAACACACTCGTAACAAACTCAATGCTACACTTGGCTCACCTCCAGTGATCGCCGGTCTGACCGCCCACGGCCGGCCCGACCGATTCATCTTGGCCGACCGCTCCCACAACGGCGGTCGGACCGGTCCAAAGGACTTAGCCAAAATTCAACCGAGAAATTCAAACCTTCTCGAAATTTCAATCGAATAGAACTTTTGATCGGGAGCTCCAAAATGATGGGACCACATCCGTGAGACTCCCTCACTTGCCTACACAACCTATTTTTGGCCCACCCAAAACCCAAATCTCAATGAGGCGGTCGGACCGCCACCATAGCCGGCCGGATCGCTCCACTGGGCGATCCGACCGCCAAGACAACCGGCCAGACCGCCATGGCCTCGACAAATTTTGAGCAAACACGAAAACGCCGAGATTTTGCAAACTAACAACGCCATTGCCAATTGACTCATCATCCTGAGATCGTGCACATATCCTCACGATATCCACAATCTCCCCCTTGATGAACACATTGGCAATTTACAAGAAAATGTGGTTTTTCAAATGAAAAGTAAAATTATTTGTTTTAGATAAAGGCACAACTTGGTCCATAAGCAACAAAAAGCCTTGGAACCGACCAAGCTGGCTTCAGAATAGTGTAAGCAAGTGAGATAAGGCATTGAAAGCACAAAAGGATTCAAATTCCAGAAAGTAGCCAAAAATCTCACTTAGGTCCAAATGAAAGACACATTGTTCTATTTGACCTTTGATCATTGTGAGTATTCCTCAATTGCAAATCAAATAAGATAAGACAATGAAACCCAGAAACTCAACTCACCATGATCACAGATTTTCAAAAGGTTCAAAATTTTTATTTTATGAAGTTCTTTAATATTAAACCTTGAGTATGAAACCAAAATCTCTAACATCATTTTCTTCACAATCTTTCTCCCCCTTTGACAATGAATTCATCAAGATGCATGAAAAAGAAAGAGCATGAAGGAATGACTTTATTTTTGAACTTTAGTGAAAAGGAGCCATGACCATTATACATGTAGACAGTACATGAATTATACCAAGCCATATAAAGAGAAGACGCTATATTCAATCATGGCAAAACGTATATCGCAAAGCTAAAACCAAGATAGCAAAGAACTGAGATTAACAGTAATTAAAATCATGAAAGGTTGCTCAAAATCATAGATTCACCAAAGCAACCAAAAATGAGTCAAGCCATGTCTATAAGTAAAAAGAGACTCAAAACAAGAATTGAGGCATTTTGAGCATTAAGAAAATTCTTTTGAAGCAAAGCTCAAGCACTTAGCCCTTTTGGGCAATTTTTCTTTTTCCTTTTTTTTTGTGCTAGATCTCGTGCCTTGCCGCGACTATCTCAAGCGATAAGCTTAAAAGAATGATCTAGGTCATCCAAAACTCCCCGAGTTCATGCCGAGTGCAATGGCAAGCCGTCTCATGAGAAAGGATTGGTGAGATCGCTTTTTCGCATGTAAAATCCCATTTTTCATTTGCTTGACTTAATAAGATAAAAGCTCTTTTTTCATCTCAAAAAGTTCAAGACTCAAATCGACTTGTAAGACATGGCGAGAATCATAAGCGGATCACTAGAGCAAAACTAGTCACAAGATCCAACAAGACATGATTTGATTCAAATTTCTCACAGATATAAAGCTAGCAAGGCAAAAGCTAGGCCAAACACAAAGAGCCATAAAAGAGGTCTAGCGGACTATCACTCGATATGACACGGTATAGAATATGAAAACAAGTCATACAGGGATAATAATCAAAGCTCCATTAGTTTTAATATACAATGCAAGACAAATGAAATGAAACATGCATTATGATACAATGAATGAAAAAAGAGCAACTTCCCCCTCAAAACAGCCCAATAGGACTAATAACCCCTAATTCTCCCCGCAAAGCAGCAAAACGAGAAGAATCAAGAGCTTTAGTGAAAATATCTGCAAGCTGTTGCTCAGACTCTACAAAGTGAAGCACAACATCACCTTTCTCAACATGGTCTCTTAGAAAATGAAATCGAATGTCAATGTGTTTAGTCCTGGAATGTTGCACTGGGTTTTTGGCAATATTAATTGCAGAAGTGTTGTCACAGAAAAGAGGAACACTTCCCAAAGATAACCCATAGTCTCGCAGCTGTGGACATAATCCAGAGAACTTGAGAGCACCATCAAGGCAGCTACATACTCGGCCACGGAGATCAGGCAATGTAAGACTGCTTTTAGAAGACCAAGAAACAAGAGATGTGCCCAAGAAGTGACAAGTGCCGTAAGTACTCTTCCTATCAACTCTACACCCGTAAATCAAGATCGTAAAAAGCTCAATTGAAAGAGCCAAGAAGAAGAATACCAGAGTCCAAAATCAAGCGTATCTTGAAGATACCAAGATGCGCGCATGACCTTGACGATGAGAAGCACGAGGAAGCTCGAATCGAGCGCACGTATATACGGCGAATTGTATGTCCGCCTCGACGTCAGAAGATAGAGGAGGGAGCCAATCGTGGTCCAAAGACGGTGGTCGTGAGCAATGGGAGTAGACATTGGCCTCATCGCTTCCCATATTGAAGCGCCAAGAAGGTCCTTTGTATACTTACTCTGGTGAACGAAGGTGCCTTCTTTCAGTTGTTTGATTTGAAGACCAAGGAAGAATGTCAGCTCTCCCATCATGCTCATCTCAAATTCACTGCTCATAGAATCTGAAAATCTAGACACCAAAGCATGAGAGGAACCACCGAAAATAATATCATCCACATATATTTGAACCAACAAGAAATCACTGCCATGCCTGAGAGTGAACAAGGTTTTATCAACCATTCCCATTTTGAAATCATTTTCAAGCAAGAAACTCTTAAGCCTGTCATACCAAGCTCTAGGAGCTTGTTTCAATCCATACAGGGCTTTAGAGAGTTTATGTGAGACCCTCAATTATTGAAATGTGCCTTATTAAAATTATACTGATAGCATAATTCTTATTTAAGGAACAGTGCAAATCCTTTATTAAGAATCATACTAAAAGCATAATGATAACAAGTAACAATTTCAACATTCGTGTTCTCTGATATATGTCATGCAATATTTCCTGTGATCGATGAATATTGCACATATATCCTAAAACAACATTGCATCATTCACATACAAGTCATACATTCACATAATTATACATCAATAATTACATCTCCAAACTCGGTTGATACAGCACTAGGTTGCTACAATACCGAATGAAAACAGATGACCTTGGGTCATTAACAAAAAGAGCAACAGCGGAAACAAAAACATAAAAGCAAAACCACCAATGGCCCCATTCTCCCGCAGTCTATTGCGTGGAGGCTAGAACTAGCATTACTCGTTAGCGTCACCCAGATCGACGCTAACGGGCATCTCATAAAGATATCCATCCTCACCTGCAACAAGAGGTCATAAACCTTGAGTACGAAAGGTACTCAAGGAAGTCTTACACAAACTAATAAAAGAAAGTGTTTAGAAGAACCTATACAAAGGAATAGAATTTATATGCATAAGGTTATCAACAGAAGGCTTAATGGTTTCAATTTGCATAAAGCGATACCTGTTAACCTACAATTGCTAACTTTTGACAAAGCAGCTTTTAATAATTCAATTTGGACTAAAAACAAGAAGTTATTGAACATAAGCATAAACAGATAATAATAATCACCGATCATTACCAAACCAATCATGACCTCCTCATGCCGAAATTAAAATTTCCAAACCCAAATGAGAGCAAATTCTATACAGTGACATCAATCCAAGCGTTGTCCAGAATCGTGACACGGCTATTCGAATAGTTTTAACCTCGCAGGTGTACATCTTTACCCACACGACTTAGTTAGCCCGTAGCCTCCTAAATAATAGCACACCGCTTTGGTATGCCGGCGTAAACTAAGATTCGTATTTTTCAACAAGTTAACACTATTGAGTTGGATGACCCATGTGAAACCGATCCCGATTAAACAACGATCGATAGCATATATTCAACCGAGGTTCACATGTTGTACAGGAATGCCGACCTACCAATTAAATGCAAACTCGTGTTAGCCACACATATTACACCGCTAGCCGGCCCTCAAGGTACGTACATGCGATGTAACACATCTACGCCTTACCCTTCTAAGAACATCCGATATCGATATAAGCTCCACATGGCATACGACACGGCCCAAGACTTAAGCATCTATGCCATATGAAATCAATACACATGTCCTTACTCTCCGTATCCAACTCAATAATACTAACCCTTTACTTAACCAAACAAATACCATACATCGCATGTGGAAGTACGTTGGTGCTTGAATTGGGCCGTCGAGTTCACCCTTAATCAACCTGCATAAGACATCCACTTTTCCCATTCTCGCACTAGGCACCATCACTAGCATCCACTTGTCCGATTTGAATTAAGTTTAACCACAAGATTTAGATTCATATCATATTTAAAGAAACCGAACAAAGAATCAAGTAAATAAAATGTATTTGTTGTTCCCTGTGTTTGACAAGATAAGCCTCACAAACATTACCGCTCTAGGGATCTGCATGGCTAAGCAAAATTGAAAATTTAGTATTATATCACCACAAACTATCGAGGTTGAGTGTGTGATCAATTCAAGGTAAGCCATAAGTTTTGGTCATAGCTAACTAGGAATGTAACATAAATAGTCTTTAGAAAATTGCATGCAACAAAGATCACCGTATTTTATAAATCTACAGCTCAAAAGATTAGGATCAACATGGTGCAGAGAGGAAGCTTGCCTTGGTAATAATAGATAACCTCTTGTTCAGTTCCGTGGCTCAACAAAAGATTCAACAATCTCGTAAGAACCAAGATCTAGAACACAAAAGTCCAATGAATAGCAAGAAAATGGCAAAGATCAAAATGCGTAAAAGAGTGCATGATCAATAGCTCAATGCATATGTAACAACATGCTTAAGTCATATCTTACTCAAGGACACTACCCCATATATAATAACTAATACATTTGCTATCAGAATATAATGGGTTAGAAAGGCATTACAGGTTCAGATTTGATTAGTAAAGAACTAGAGTTTCAAATTTCAAAATCTGAAATTTAACTTAACACTTGCACTCTTTACTAGAAGGAATAGAAGCTAACAATAGGTTACATGTGGCAAGCATAACCACCAATAGCTAAACTGAAATGGAAATCGTAAAAGCTACAGCTTAGCTTTAGCAAAACCGTAAATCTAGATTGATTGCAAAGAAAAGTTAGATGTTTCATTAGATTAAGAAATAATGATGCTTTGATAAAGCTACAACTAAATGGGCAATATTTAAAACCTACTCATCACATAGCATCAGCTAACACTCACAAGCAATATGATTCAAAATCTGGATTACAAGTTTCAGACTTTGGCAAAACCAAAATCGGATGTAATTTCAAAAATCGATTGATGAACTAGGACATAAGAAGAAAATGATATTCTGAGCTAATTCCTCAACTAAAATGAGAAATATACTAAGTCTAATTCATCTCCTACCATCAGCTATCAACCAACATCAAATTCGATTTAGACTGCATAGCTTGTGATTAGCAAAATGAGATTTGAGCTGATTACAAAGTGATGGCTTGCTGAATTTTGCTAAGAACCAAGCAATGATTTTACTTAGATAACTAGATAATGAGTAAAACTTATAGCCTAGCATATTATTTAGCATCAAATACTAGTAGACAACAAGATTTGAGGCTTACAAAGCAAGGCAAAAATCAGATTTTGGAATCTGAAATTCTGGACAGATTTAGAGATGTAAACTTGAAGCTCCATTAGACTATAACAAATTGACATACAAGATGGAGTTATAGCTAGATAAGTACCTATACATGTTTAACTTATCACCTAGCATCCCTTAACACGGATTAGCACATTTCAGCTCAACCAAAACAGAAATTTTCAGATTTGTCAAACCGAAACTGCATGATTCATAAATGTAAATTTGCTACTTCATTTGACTCAAAGAAAATAATATTTCAGATCAAGCTACATCTAAAAGAGTATGCTTGAAAGTCTAACTCCTCACCATCATTAGCTAACCTCAACTACCAGGTTTTGGTTCAAACAGAAAAGCAGTTTTTCAGTTTTCTGAAAACTGAACAGGACAAACACCAAATGCAAAATGCTGAGTTAAAAGATCACAAGTAAAGTGCTATACTTTAGTTTAAAGTATTCTCCACTAATGTAGCAGGTTAGTTTATCAATGCTAGCAGTACTTGACAAGAATTTAAAGAGGCTGCTGTGCTTTGCTAGTCCAAATTAAAATGTACAATGAACAAATGCAATAAAAGATTATCGATTTCAATTTTTGCCGTGGTAATCGCTAGTATAACCGAAAATGGACAAAGGCACACCGACCACTTAATGACCTCTAGCAACAATTGAAGTCTCAAGCACTAACGATCCTCGTGTTCAAATAAGACCTAAATAGGTGAAAAGAGACAAGAGAAACCCTAGACCTTGCAATGATATGAAAGACCTAAAAGTTAAAAAACAAAAGTTTTGTCAAGACAAAACTTGAGTACCACATGCACAAGGAAGTGATTTCAATCTGAACTGCAGTTTTTCAGGTTTAGAACTGATCTCAGGACAGATTTTAAAAAGAATTGCTTACTAATCTTTTCATACACAAAGACTTACTTTGTTTCAGCTAGAGTAGAAGAAAATGGGATTAAGGGTTTGGTCACAACAAGAAAAACTCCCAAGTCCCCTTCTCAGCTTAACCAAAACAGAAATCCCCACTTGATGCTCTCCTGGCTCGGTTCACTGGGAGCTACTTCACTTTCCACTGATAAGGAAGAAAGCATGAGCAGCAGTATGAGCAACACTTGCATTCAAGAATGGCAAAGGGCTCAACACTACAGCCTAGGAAGGTTAAATCTCCAAAGCAAAAGAAGTGGGTTCTAGAGCAGGATACGTGGCAACTTGTCACCGCTTCCGCCTCGATGGCTCGAGTGCTCCCAAAAAAAAGAGAGAGGAGAAAACTGCTACTCAGAGTTGCATGTTGGTCAAGACTTTGCTCCCCAACCGAAAGAAGAGAGAGGGAAAGAAGGCTGCTGCTCTAAGTACATGCTGGACAAAACACTGCTTCCCAACCGAAAAGAAGAAAAGGAAAAGAGGTCATTTGTGGTCTTTGCCGAGCCGCCTCCTGACTGAAGCTTGCCGCCGGGCCGCATTGCTCTCACCAATGAAAGGAAAGAAAACAGAGCTGCCGCCGCTCAAGTCCGCCGCTCACTGGTTGCTATGCCCAACCGAAAGGAAGAAGGAAACAGAGCTTAGTCAGAATGCCTGTGTTGCCTTCATTAGCAGCAGCATGGAAGCAACAAAAGCTCCAAGACAACCAGCCACTTGATCAAAAATGGATGGCTGAGATTGAAGGAGACAAAAAGAAATAGCAAATCAATATTTTGGATTGTAACAACATATCTAAGTTTTCAAATAAACAGTGATGTTATGTTTTAACATCTTGCTACTGCTTATTAGAATCGGTCATATAAACCTACCCTTTAAGAGAATCTCGTCCCGAGATTTCGGACAGTTCAAAAGTTGCAAAGGAATTCAGCTGGAAATGGTTCTTTCTGGGATAAAACACATGTTTGTTTTGATTTCGATAAAGATAGCAAAGAAAGATTCTAATAGACAACATAGTGTTGTTATTACATCCTTCCTTTACATTGCTTTGTTTAACCTTGCCTTTCTTGACTCAAAGGCAATTTTTAAACAAATAAAGATGGGGTGTTCAATCCTCATCGATCTTCACGCCCCACGTGGCTTCATCTTCCAATGATTAGCCCATCGAACTTTTAAGAACTTGACGGCGGTTTCTTGTTCTCGCTCCATTTCATCAAGAATACGCACCGCTGCTCTTGATAGGAAAGATCCGTTGGAGATCAAGATGCTCATAAGCAAAGGGCCTCTGTAGGAATACGAAGGCATTTCTTCACCGAGAAATATGAAAAGTATCATGCACTCGAGAGAGACTCGTAGCTCTAATTGATAAGCTACACCTCGTTTTGCAATGATTCTAAGGGTCCGATATAACGAGGTGCTAGCTTTCCTTTCACCAAAACGATGAGTGCCCTTCATCGGTGATACTTTGAGGTAGACATAATCATCTACTTCAAAACTTAACTCACGCCGACGATGGTCGCGATAGCTCTTCCGACGAGATCGAAAGCTTTCAAACGGTCTCGAATCGCATTTAACTTGCTCTTTCGGCTTCGATTACTAAGTCCGACCATAAAATGGTCTTTCACCGCACTTCTGACCAATTCAATGGAGTCCTACAAGCTCTCCCATACAAAGCTTCAAAAGGTGACATTTGAATACTTGCTTGATAGCTATTATTGTAGGAAAACTCCACATACGGCAAAGATTTTTCCCGCTTCTTGCCATATGATAGCACACGTGCTCTAAGAAGATCTTCCATCACTTGATTTACCCTTTCGCTTGACCACTAGTCCGAGGATGATAAGCAAGATCGAAGAGAGTTCACCCCATGGCTTGATGGAGACAATTCCAAAATGAGATGTGAACCGAGGTCCACGATCCGAGACAATGACTTTGGAACACCGTGGAGACAAACAATCTTAGCAATATAGAGCTCGCTAATCGCTTGCCATTGAAAATGGTTTTGACAGAATAAAATGAGCCACTTTTGTTAGACGATCAATGATCACCCAAATGGCATCAAACCCATTCTCGAAGTTTTTGGAAGTCCGAACAAAATCCATACCGACTTCTTCCCATTTCCATTGTGGAATAGGCAAGGGTCAAGGGTACCAAAGAGGTTTTAAGTGCTCGGCTTTAACCCTTTGGCAAATATCGATTCAAGAACATACCGAGCAATTTGCCTTTTCATCCGGCTCCACCAAAATGTCTTCTTCAAGTCCCGTACATCTTAGTACTTCCAGATGTATAGAAAACTTGGAATTATGAGCTTTTTGAGAATTAGCTCTCTCAACTCGAGAATTTGAAGGTACCACCAAACGATTGCGATATCAAGGAGACCACGGCATCTTCGAGAGAATCGATGGCTTTACTCGCCTTCAAATTTTCCTTGATTTCGCCACCTCGCATCGCTCGAGCTTTAACTGATCTTCGAGGGTTGACTTCACTTCCAAAGCAAAGAAGAAATCCATCTCGCTACCATTTCGAGACTTAAGCTACCAAAATCAGACATAAGCTCTTAGCCGTGGAATTGTTGATAAGCAATTGCAATGTGACTTTCTCGCTAAAGCATCACCACAACATTGGCTTTGCCAGGTGGTAGTGAATACCCATATCGTAGTCCTTGATCAATTCAAGCCATCTTCTTTGCCTCATATTCAGTCCACTTGAGTGAATATATATTTCGTGCTTTTATGATCAAGATATATTTCGCAACGACACGAGAAGGTAATGTCGCCAAATCTTTAATGCATGGACTACGGCCGCCAATTCCAAATCATGAGTAGGATAATTCACCTCATGAGGTCGCAATCGCCGGATGCATATGCCACAACTCGCCTTCTTGCATAAGTACACACCAAGTCCATGGCGAGATGCATCACAATAGATATCAAAAGTCTTATGGATATCCGAAGAGTGAGAACAGAGCTTTGGCCAGAGCTTTCTCAGAGTCAAAACTGCTTTTCACTCCACGACCAAAAGAATTTGTTCTCCTTCTTTAGAAGTCGGGTCGAGGCCTAGAAATTTTAGAGAAGTTTTCAATGAACCGACGGTAATAACCCGCAAGTCCAAGAAAACTCCAATTTCATGAACATTCCGAGGTCGCTTCCCCAAAACATCTTGTATCTTGTCGATCAACCGTAATACCTCCTTCAGATAATACATGACCCAAGAATGCAACTTGTTTGAGCCGTAAAGCACACTTGCTAAATTTAGCATACAAATGATGCTTGCGAAGTGTATCCAAAGACAAGTCTCAAATGTCGATCATGCTCTTCTACAGACTTGAATAGATAAGAATGTCGCCAATAAACACGACAACAAATCTATCCAAGAATTCCATGAAGACCGAATTCATCGATTCATAAAATAAGTCGGAGCATTGGTTAGGCCAAAGGACATGACAAGATATTCATATAACCCATAACGAGTAGAGAATGCCGTTTTGAATGTCCTCGCTCTAACCTTGATCCGATGATAGCCCGATCGCAAATCAATCTTAGAAAAGACACGGCCCCTACCAATCGGTCAAACAGATCATCGATTCGAGGTAAAGGATATTTGTTTTTAATAGTGACTTCATTTAACTGACGGTAATCCACACACATCCGTAAAGTCTTGTCTTTCTTTTGGACAAAGATGGCCGGGCATCCCCATGGTGAGGAACTCGGTCTAATGAATCCTTTGTCAAGCAATTCTCCCAGTTGTTTCTTCAATTCAAACAACTCATTAGAAGGCATGCGATAAGGTCTTCTCGATATGGGAGCAGTACCAGGAACTAGTTCAATCACGAACTCCACTTCCCGATCCGTGGCATACCGAAGGTCTTCAGAAAACATCCGATATTCACATACTACCGCATCGACTCCAAGGTAGGGGTGGTATCCATTTTCATCGCACCCAGATGAGAACGAACCGTTCTAGATTGAAAAATGACTGAAAGGCCATTTTTATTAGTGACGGATATGGTTCGTTGGGCACAATTAATTTGCCCCAGATTCTTGGTCAACCAATCCATTCCCAAAATAACATCTAAACCTTGTGAATTTATCACAATCAGTTCGCCTAAAATCTACCCTTCAATAATGATATTGACATTAAGGCAGATTTGATCAGTTAAAAATACCGACCCAGGCGAATGAATCATATGCGGTGGATGAAGATGATGCATAACTAACTGATGTTGAGTAGCAAACTGCTTACTAACAAAAGAATGGGATGCTCCAGAGTCAAATAAAACAGTAGCCGAACTGGAATTAACTAGGAGCATACCAAGGATAACTTCAGTGCCTCGCCCGCTTTTCAAGAAGCTAATTGATTTATACGGCCGCTGATCGAATCGATCAGCTTAGCAATTGCCTTTGGAGAAGGTGCAGATTTAACAAGAGCCGGAGATGGTCAACAGTGGCAACCCTTTGCCTTAGCAAAACATCGATTTGTAAAATGCCCCAAGCGCCCACAATGATAGCATATCACACCGCCCGACATTGATGGCGGCAGGTGGTCTCAGGCTACTAGGTCGGGACCGACCGTAAGGTGGCGGGCGAAAAGCAAACATCGCGCGCCTAGGTGGAACCAAATCGCGCCCGAAAGGCCGAGGCCGCCATGACGCGGCCCGACCGAACGCTATCGATGCGAATTGGGTAACCTTCGCCGCTCGCGACTCTTCCAATGCCTTGCTTTTAGTTTCAGAATAATGGCTTTGTCCACAAGATGTTGGAAATTTCAAATCTTGTACCGCCAAAGCCAATCGCAACTCTTCGATAAACCATTCAGAAACGGTTTCGACGACGAGCGTCCGTCAAACATCGCCGTGGGCATACCGAGCAAGAAAATTAAACTCATGAAGGTACTGGTCACCGATTTTCGCTTGAGAGCAAGAAATTCGCCGCTGAGCATCATCACTCCTCGTATATGGGCCTCGCGAAAGGCCTCCATGAACTCAAGCCGTAGGAGTATGTCCGCGGGTTGATAGCCGATAATTATCCCACCAATTGCTAGCCGCCCACCAATCGGTAGCTAGCATACAGACCTTCTCCTTTCGAGCACCGGCAATGGTCGCCTTTTTAATCTCCTTAAGCCAATCCTCCGCTTCCAAAGGATCCTCGGAGCTAGAGAACGCCAGGATTAGTCCGCCAAAGTCGCAAGACTTCCCCGCCCATGCGAACTCCCGCCTACCACCGGGTGGAGTGATGGAAGAGGTATTGAGCGCACCGCCCAAGATACGTGTTCGTCCATGCGGTTGCGCCAATTTGCATGAGCACATCCGCCATAGTGGGTGGTGGAGGAAGCTCCTCTTCCTGCCTACCATCTTGCGGACCATGGGATCCTAAGGGTCCGCTCGCTCCCGAGTCAAGAACAGAGTGGAGAACCTCTCTCTGTTGTGTTCGCGATCGAGTGGTTGGTCCTGCATCCTGCTGCTATATAATGGTTAACATTATAACAAGGATACACTGTGCTAACACATACAAGCTTTGGAGAAAGAAAATAATTAAATACTAAACCTAAGCATGCAAGATGTCATGATATGCAACCAATTAACACCAAAAACAACAAACAAAATACAATAAAAGGTGCGGCTTCCATTCCATGAAATGTCTACTGAGCAAAGACCATAACAGCACTCAATTACAAACAAAAGTCCGATCCACTTTATTAATAGCCAACAGAAACATGTTATACCCAAAATACACAAGTCGGCCACTACCTCACCATGTTTTAAAATACAAAGGTTAGCACACAATATTTTTACGTATATAGGCTATGCTATTACACACTACTTAATAGACAACTACTAGCCTATTACACAACTAAAGCCGATTACATCCTTCACCCTAAACATGGTCGTCTTTGTTAAAATTCACCGAAACTCATTTAGCAAATGAGCCTCAGTGAACCAAGATTCAAAGGGTTCGATGGGCTAATGAGACGAGTGGGAGAACCCAACAACCGACGATGTCCACCAGAGTGAGTAGGTCACGAGTGCGAGGAAATCCAAAGAAACATCCCGCCCGACGACACCGACTAAGAACAGAACCACCCGAACTTCGAAGTCGCCATCCTTGGGGTACAAGTGGCACCGGTGGAATCTCATTGTTGCCATAAAGCACGCTACGAGGAACGCGTTTGTGACAACACCAAGCCTCAAATATTCTTGTGCCTCGTGCAAACGATGGCGGTCTCCCATAACTCGTGACACGAGACAAAGATAGGTTTGGGCCATGATACTGACCAACCTAGCTAACTCGCAGACGTATGGGTCCTCTCCAAATCAGATCTCATCAAACGTAACCACATCCGATCTAGGGCCTTGCTTTGGGAAGTGCACATAGGTGGTCGAGACACCCGCCAAGTCATGACGAAGGAGGCTCATCATCCCACGCGCAGCCTTCCCGCATGTACCATAGACTCTGAGGTGGCACGCACATGGATGCAGAGGGAACACTACCCACCACCGTCTCGCGATCACATTAATGATAGCTTGGTACTCTTCCATACCAGCCCTCGGTCTCTACGGTAGATGGCATACTCGCCGATAGTGAAATTAGCTCGCCACATCATGTCTCAAGTAAGGCGGAAACCCGTCCACACCTTCTGCCGAGTCTCCTTAATCAAATACCACCACTCATCTACGTATAAAAGACAAGGTAGGTAAGAAACCGATCAAAAGAGAGGTGGATAAGAATTGATACTAAAAGAAGATAAGAAGTAAAAGACAAAGATGCTTAAATCTTTTAGAAATTAATTATGTTAAAATAGTATTACAGAGACTCACTAAAGGCAACAACCATGCTAATTCTATCCTACAGCACACGTATGCTCGATATTAACGTCATGGAGACTCTCAATTATTGAAATGTGCCTTATTAAAATTATATCGATAGCATAATTCTTATTTAAGGAACAAGGCAAATCCTTTATTAAGAATCATACTAAAAGCATAATGATAACAAGTAACAATTTCAACATTCGTGTTCTCGGATATATGTCATGCAATATTTCGTGATCGATGAATATTGCACATATATCCTAAAACAACATTGCATCATTCACATACAAGTCATACATTCACATAATTATACATCAATAATTACATCTCCAAACTCGGTTGATACAGCACTAGGTTGCTACAATACCGAATGAAAACAGATGACCTTGGGTCATTAACAAAAAGAGCAACAATGAAACAAAAACATAAAAGCAAAACCACCAATGGCCCCATTCTCCCAGAGCTATTGCGTGGAGGCTAGAACTAGCATTACTCGTTAGCGTCACCCAGATCGACGCTAACGGGCATCTCATAAAGATATCCATCCTCACCTGCAACAAGAGGTATAAACCTTGAGTACGAAAGGTACTCAAGCAAGTCTTACACAAACTAATAAAAGAAAGTGTTTAGAAGAACCTATACAAAGGAATAGAATTTATATGCATAAGGTTATCAACAGAAGGCTTAATGGTTTCAATTTGCATAAAGCGATACCTGTTAACCTACAATTGCTAACTTTTGACAAAGCAGTTTTAATAATTCAGTTTGGACTAAAAACAGTAAGTTATTGAACATAAGCATAAACAGTATTAATAATAATCACTGATCATTACCAAACCAATCATGACCCTCCTCATGCCGAAATTAAAATTTCCAAAACCCAAATGAGAGCAAATTCTATACAGGTGACATCAATCCAAGCGTTGTCCGAATCGTGACACGGCTATTCGAATAGTTTTAACCTCATAGGGTGTACATCTTTACCCACACGACTTAGTTAGCCCGTAGCCTCCTAATAATAGCACACCGCCTTTGGTATGCCGGCCGTAAACTAAGATTCGTATTTTTCAACAAGTTAACACTATTGAGTTGGATGACCCATGTGAAACCGATCCCGATTAAACAACGATCGATAGCATATATTCAACCGAGGTTCACATGTTGTACAGTGAATGCCACCCACCAATTAAATGCAAACTCGTGTTAGCCACACATATTACACCGCTAGCGGGCCTCAAGGTACGTATACGCGATGTAACACATCTACGCCTTACCCTTCTAAGAACATCCGACATCGATATAAGCTCCACATGGCATACTCAGAACATCCCAAATTGGGTTTATGTTTCAAATGTAATAAAATGAGGATAAATTAAAACTTTTGTCGCCTCATGTGTTGTTACAAAGTTGTTTGAAACCTCTTTCTTTTAATTGGTGGAAATTAAAACTCAAATTTCCCCAATTAAATTCAAGTCATAAATCTCCTCAATGGAAACCCGTGCCCAACCCTCAAAATAATTTTCATTGACCTAGGAGAGATGTTTAACACTCGAATTATTTCATATTTTCAGAAATTATTTGATAATTTTGAGGCAAGTCAAACATTAGTCAAACTCCTAAAATAGCCTTCTGGAATTTTTAGAGAAAATGCAAAGCATAAAAGTCTCTGAAAATTTTATATAAGGTTCTTCCCATCTGTAGCAATCTCCGCTAAAATTTCATAAATTTTGGAGTTTGTTTGCTACCCCAAATAATTCCTCCAAAGATCGCTTATTCAATTTCAAACCCTAACCGGCCACTGCTCCTGTTCGGATCGACTCGGCTCGAGCCACTTGATTTGGTTCAACAACTAAACGCATCGGCTCGATCGCTTGGGCGAAGCGCCAGCGCCGTTGATCGGCATCGAACGGCTCACGATCGCGTGAACGTCGACCGTCCAACGCCGCGCGCAACGTGGAACCGTAGGATCCAAATCAACGGCCGCGATGGAAGGGGATGTTCGACCGTCCGAGAAGTGCGGCTAAGAACCAACGTTGATCTTGATCCAGCCGGTCGACAAGCGATGGAACGCTCGACTTCGAATCAATAGCCGAAAGCTTCGAGCACGATAACCGCACGATTGGAATCCTATGTGATCGAACGGCCGCCCTTTTTCGCTTTCCTTCGCCACGCAAGGCCGGCCAAGTCAATCAGAGAACGTGCACAAGATAAAGAACCACAGCAGCATTGTCACCTCCATCGCTCGCCAACGCCTTTGAGCATTAAATGCTAGTGCCGCCGAATTGCTGAGTCGCCTTCACCTCGCGCACTCGCCCCATCCTTTCGCCGCTTTGGACAAAGCAAGCTTTTGACCGAAAGTTGCATTGCTCCATCCTTTGCCCTCTCGGCCTATATAAGCTTCTTCATTGCTCCTTAGCATTCTTTGAACACCTTTGAGCTTCAAAGATCACTTCTAGTGCACCGAGTGAGCTCTTGGTGAAATATTGCTCTACCGCCATTGTTGAAGCTTCAAGTTCTTCTGAAAGTGGTGTTCTTGGCCCTCTCATCCAACCTCGTGTTTCCTCGCTGCTTAGCCTCTCAAGAGTATTAACCTCCTTTGGTTTTGCTTTTGGCAAAGCAGAGAGCATTTCACTTCCGCTTTCCCTTTCACCAAAAGGGTGATCTTCTTCTTTAGCTCGTAAGTGCACCATTTTCAAATTCCTTGCTCCTCCGCTTACTCTCATCTCTCGGCGCATTAGCCCTCAATCAATTTCACATTTGGCCGCAGGAATCTTATCAATTTGGTTTTTCCTCTTTCGGCCGGAATTGGTTATTGTCATCTCCACTCGTGAAGTCCATATCCGCCCAATTCTTGCTTCGTAAGGTACCCATGCTATTGCGATCATCGTAGTAGCTTTAGATTTCACTATTTTTGCTCGAGTCACGGCGATCGTCGGGCTTTGCCTCTGTTTCTTTTGTCGATCTTCGTTGTCTGGACGAAAAACAGAGAGCTTTCGCTAACGCTGAGTTTGAGCCGTAGGATTTTAGATCGATCGCTGATTCTTGTGGTCGGATCGGACGCGCCGCTGCTAGGCCATCGCGCGGGTCGTCCGATTTTCGATCAACGGTCCAGACTCGATGAACGCTCGACCGTCCGAACGGTTCAATCCGCGTGGACCGCTGGATCCAAGATCAACGGTTCACGACGCAGAACGCTCGACCGCCGAACATCCTTGGCATCCGTGCGCTCATCTTTCATCCAACGGCCGATGCTTAGGGTTGGCACGTCATTCGTTGTCGCGCTGCGTGGGCTGTTGGATCAATGATCTTCGCCCATGTTCTTCCACGCCGCTTATCCGAGTTATATTTCTCGTAGAGTTAATTATCAACTAAAAATAGTTTTATCTTCCAAAATTCATAAGTAATTTTCAGAATTTCAAAATGATAAAACCAAGGCCATTATTTTTCATTCTTAGTAAACTTATTTCCAAGATAGGTTGCTCATTTGTCGCAGAGAGCGTAAAAGATTTATTTTAAAAGTAAGCTTTAAACCGATTATCTTTACAATGTAAAAATAGTGGATCTTAGAAAACTCATAACTAATTATTGCAAGCTCCAAATGAGATGAATCCAGTGGGGCTGTTCATCTTATGAGGTGCTTGATTTATCATAAAATTTCAGTAGCCGTGTCATTCTAGAAAATTTCACTAAAATCATTGCTTAGGTGAATAGTGATGTTTTTCCTTTTCCGCCGATCAAATTGTTTTGGCCATAACTTTGCATTGAGAATCCAAATCAATTGGTTCTTGTTGCTTTAGTTCATAAAAATTATGTTCTTTCATCTGTAAAATTTGAGAACTTTTGCTGAGTTTTGCTGTTGCATCTTTTGATATTTCTCGCTTTTTGGTTCTTGTTGGTTCTTTCGATAGGTTGCGCTAATATTGATCATATCGAGAGTAATCCTCTCCGCAAGAAAAAAATGAAGCTTCAAAGAAGGCAAGATATTTGACCATAAATGTCCCATTACTTTCAAAGTCTAATATCTTGTTTACAAACTATATGTATGCATTGCTTTTGTGTCCAATTATTTTTGCCTGCTTAGAGGTAGCTATTCCTAATGCATTGTTGCCATTAAAATGTTATCCTCGCCACAACCATAAGTTATTATCATCACTGTGAATTAGAGCCCTGATTTAATTATGCTCTTTACTGCCTTTATGATGTCATGCTTAGAAATGCTTAGCTACTCGTAGAATTGGGTTATCGACCTAGTCGATGACCTTGATCACACAAATCATTTTGTTTATTTTTGGTTCAGCACCTTATGCTTTTGTCTTGTAAAACCGAAAATGAAACAAAATGGTTTGACTTGGGCACAATGGCATGTTGGTGTGATTGTTGGGTGTGACAAGGAAGGTGCCCAGTCCCTAAGGACCGAAAGTTACTTGTGTCACTAAGCTAAGCGCTTTTATGTACTAACCACATGAGGGTTATATGGGACCCTCTTGACCTAGTACTTTGGAGTGTGTTATCTCCGAGTCGCAGGAGGAGCGCTGTGTGTGTTGTGTGAAAAGGAATTGTGTTCTTGTGTTTGGGTGTGCGGTGGTGGAGTTTCCGGATGGACTCTCCACCTCGAGGGCGCCGCA